>JBBPBX010110396.1:0-10880 GCA_038048925.1 Garcialebias charrua | reverse complement strand
AAATTGCTGCATGTTTTTAACAAACTCCCTGAGGACTGACCCCCTCCCATGCAAATAATTTGGTATCACCCATCTCACCGGCTACAGGAAGTCACGTGAGTCACGGAGCTGCTCATGAAGTTGCCCAGAAGTTTCTACATGCATGTGTTCGAAAAAGGCCTCCTTTGGTCGGACTGACTCTGTCGCTGCCCGCCCCTTGCTATGGATGTAGCTGCTATTAGCCTCTGGACCCATTTTGTCTCCGAGTTTCAGCGGAGCGAAATAATGGAAGCTAACAAGGTGAGCTTCCCCCTCTTTTTGGTAAAAGTTCTTCTTCTTGGGCTCCATGTTGTGACACCCATAGATATCTGGTGACACCGGCTTCATGCCGGCTGCGTCTCTGTTGAACTCGAGTTTAACAACGTAAAGCATGTGTCGCAAACCCGCGCGTGCGTCAAACATAAAGCAGCGCCGTCATCTCGCAAAACCACAATATGAAGCTTCTTTGCGACCGTTATTTTTTTATTCTTATTTATCACGATAGAGACGATAGAAGGAAAGTAGCACGATAGACACGTTTCTATCGTCCCCACGATATATATCGTCATATCGCACACCCCTTTGTCCATCCAGTGATTACTTTCTGTAAGTTTCATCAAAATCTGTCCTGTGGTTCATGAGCTATTTTGCTAACAGTAGTTCAGGCATCCAGAGAGCAGGAGGCCGGGCTGCGGCAGAGTGAGTCCGAGCAGAGGAGGCTTTTTTCGGACACATGAGCTGGGAACGGTCATTGGAACCTAGCGGCCGCAAGTGGTACTGCGCCCCTAGCGGCCGAAAGTGGTACTGCTCCATTTTTTTGTCAGAATGAATGGAAACTCTCATATCTCAGCCAAAAATTGTTCTAAAAATATGGGGAAAAAATCCATAAATATGTCGCTTCGCCCCATAAGTCGCATGGCATGAAAATTTGTATTAAAAAACACTGTGACTTATAGGCCGGAAAATACGGTACAATTGCAGGATAATAAAAAAATAAAGCACAAACCATGTTGCTTTTGTTAATATTACCACTACAGTATATGGAAATTAGATAGTTTTTTACTGTATGACCGACCAAAATGTACCTTTCTTTAAAATAACATGGTGGTGGAAAAGTTAGATGTTTACCGTACTTACGCAACAACAACAAAAAATTCAAGAAACAACACGAGACAACAAAAATAGTTGCACAAAAGCCTTCTTTTCCACTTCAGTGTGTGATGTAATAAGAGGATCGTTTAAAATCATCATGGTATGTGGACACAGACAGTTATGTGGCATGTGTCACTCCTCGGTCCATTAGCACCGTTACAACACGTTTCACACCTTCCCAGCTATGCCGGGCCGTCGTCCCGGTGGCGTTCCTCCGCTCCGGACACAACAGCTGCACCGCTGCTCCGACCTCAAGCTCTCAATCGTTAACCTGGAGAGTGTGCGCTGAACGAACCTGAACCTCTCACACACGTGCAAACACAGATGCTCACAAGTACTGTACTGGTGCTCCTCTAAGCTGGCATCACAGTTAAAGGGTCAGAGTTGCACATGCAGCTCTTAACTTCCCTGGCGAGTTCATGAACTCACAAACGAACACAGATGTTTTCTGAGCTCCGTGGAGAGTCGTACTGTTTGGCCTTCTCCTCGCGTGTTTACGTTGGGAAGTCCTTGATGCTGTACAAACACGGAGCAGCCAGCGTTTAGGTGGGCGAAAGACATCACTCATCATCGACCTTGTTTACTGTGGGAAAAGGGGAGCGGCTGCTGTAGTGCAGCTCTGCAAGCAGGCTCGTTCCTGTTGCTAATGGCTCTTATTGATCTGCTTTCAGTCGGACGGTTTATTCTGACAGAGCAGATTTACCAGAATGAAGTCAACTTTGTTTTAATGCATACAGTACATGCATCTAAACGCCAGTTCTGAAAGAGTTGGGCCATTATGTAAGATAAAAAATAAAAATTTCCCAATGATTTTCAAATCTCATGAAGTGTGACTATTATTCACAATGGAACATAGTAAATATCAAAAGCTTAGACTTGGAAATTTGACTCTTTTAGGAACAAATAAGTTCATTTTGAATTTAATGGCAGCAACACATCTCAAGAAGATGGGACAGGGTCAACATAAAGCTGGAAAATTAAGTAGCACGGATTAAAAAAACAGCCTAAAGAGCATTTAGAAACTAATTAGTTTAAGTGACAGCAAACAAGAGAACGGAGTATAAAATTTTAGAGATTAATCTCTCAGAAGTAAAGATGGGCAGAGGTTCACCAGTTTGTTAAAAACGATGTCTAAAAACAGTGGAACGGTTTCAGAAAAAAATTTCCTTAACAGAAAATGGGGAAAACTTTGAATATCCCATCACTTGTACAGTAGTTCATAATTTTGATAAAGTTCAAGAATTTGTAAGAATCTCAAAGCTTAAAATTAGGGATGCACCGATACCGATACCAGTATCGGGTATCGGTCCGATACCATGTGCGTTTACTCGTACTCGTACTCATAAAAGGGCTCCGATACTACAGGACCCGATACCAGTTTCATTTCATTTCATTGACTATGTAAGAGTTCAAATGTAAAACATTTTATTTTTTTGTACAAGTTTGGACATACTTTACAGATTACCAATAGTAATGTACTTTGTTTATTTATGTTTGAAGTGTCTAATGAAAATAAACAGTTTAAGTTAATTAGAATGATTTTTGAAAATATTAATTAATACTTGTATCGGTACTTGGTATCGGCAAGTACGGTACTTTAATGTAAGTACTTGTACTCGGTTTTCAAAAATCTGGTATCGGTGCATCCCTACTTAAAATGACACAGCTGTAAAGTCAAAATAGTAAAGTTGTGATTTTTGACTCCCGTAGGCACTGTATTAAAAGAATCAAGAATCAAGAATCAAGAAGGTTTATTAACATTGCATCAATTTTCACCAATTACAACGTAAATATGTAGTTGCAGCATCCAGGAGAGAGAAATGAGTGCAAAAAGCTGCAGCAAAACAAAGCACATGACATGTTTTATCAACACACGATATGTTTTATCAACACACGATATGTTTATTCAACACATGATATGCTCTTAGCGCGGCCAGGCCCAATCTGTCCCCAGATGAAGGTCAAAAGCAGGAAAAACAGGCAGAAACACTGGGATTCACAGCATTGATATTAAAAAAAGATGAATCACATTTTGTCTTCAAGACACCGCGTGATCCAGTAAAAACCATATCAAAGAGCACATTTAGTTACAATAACAAAGGAGAGACGGCAGGCAAGGAGATTGAGTCTATGATTAATTTCAGACAAACACAGAGTTCAGCAGATGTGCAGCTGGGTGTTATCTGAAGCTTCACAGAAATCTCTGGGGAGGGGGAGGGGGGGGGCTCTTCAGCTCCTCACTCTAGGAGAATGGATTCCCACAGCCTGCTTTTCAAGGACATGTGCAGAAGCCAGATAATGTTCTTGTTTGTTATCCAATAGACCACAGTGTTCTTTTCCACTGCCGCCTCCAAGTCTGTGGTGCTGTTTCACGGCCGAAAGAAATCCAAATATGTGGTTCTGCTCTGCCCCGCTTCATGAACTTCCACCTGTCCCTTGATTGATCCGGGGTGGCTGCAAACAAGTCCCAAAACGGACAGCAGGTGCACGGTGGTCCACCACTGCACCAATCGTGCGATTGAGCTCATACAGCAGCTGGGATGAGGAGCTCACGGCCCGGTTCAGAGAATTTTGCTGATCAGGCAGTGCCGACAGCGCTCTGATAGCCGCCGAAGCCTCCCTCAGCTTCCGATAACAAACAACTCCGCTTACGCCAAAAAACAGAGCAGTTGCTACCAATAATCCAATAATCCACAAATCCTCCACGTCCTCCACACTCAGAACGGACAGACACATGGGCTGCCACTGACCCCACGAGTCCAGCACGTATCCAGCCGCGTGTGTGTCGGAGGGACAGACAGCTTCTCCTGGCACGGTCCGCTTCGTGGAAAAAATCTTATCCATTGAAGAAACAGCCCAATTGATTAATTCCATATTGGTTCGAGTGAGCGCTGAAGGGTCGCAGATGAGACGAAAAGCAAGCAGGGAGTAGGAAAAACTTAGGGAGGGAAGAGCAGAAAGATATGCGACCTGCCTTGCCGAGTGCCGGAAGAAGAAAAAGCATGTCTGATTGTGTTCTGGATGTCACCGCATTGACTGAGGAACACTTCCACAAATCATTGTCTGTAAACACAGTTCACCATAACATCCACAAATGCTAATTAAAGCTCTATCAGGCAAAGAAGCTGCCACAGTCCAGAAACACAGCTGTCTTCTCTGGACCAGTTTGTTTAAAATAGACAGAGGAAACGTGGAAAACTGTTCTGTGGTCGGACAGAATAAAAAATAAATAAATAATGGAAACCACAGATGCCACATTTTCTACATTGTTCAGGAGAGGGACTACGAGTCTATCAATGCACAGTTCAAAAACCTGCTTCTCTGGTGGTATGGGGGTTCATTAGTGCCTCTCGCATGGGGAACATCAACAACATGGAAAGGCTCAGTCTACGGTATGCAGAAAAGTATATTAAGGTAGTCCTCGGGTTACAACGGCCTCGACTTACGACGTTTTGGGGTTACGCCCTCCCATTGAAAAGCATTGTTCGAGTTACGCGGTTTATGTGCCTTTACACCAGAAAATACGGTACAGAAACTCAGCGGAAATTTACAGGAGGGGGAAGCTTGACGCGCGCTCAGTGGAAACTTACAGGAGGGAGGGGGGAGCTTGACGCACTCAGTGAAGCAGGAGACCTCATTATTTGGGACAGGCTGACCGGAGCAGAGGAGCTAACATGCTAACAGACCTTACTGTAAAACTCTGGACCGCGCGCAGAGACCTTATTGTTTGGAGCGGAGGTTTACGAGGCAGAGAGGCTACAGCTGAGCAACAAGCTAACATGCTAGCAACGAGCTAACATGCTAACAGACGTTGCTGTAAACGCTGTGGACCGCGTGAAGCTGCAGGACCAGCTCCCAGTAAGAAATAAACTCTTTTTTTCCCTTCATTATGGCTCAGAATGTATGTGTTTTTTGATAATTATGTAGGGTAATGTGTTAGGATAGGCTAAGTGCTTGGTAAAAATACAGTACTGTACGTATTAGGGGTGTAACGGTACGCTAAAATCACATTTCGGTTCGGTTCAACTACAAGGAGGGCTCGGTTCGGTTTATTTTCGGTACAAAAAAAAAAGGACAAAATAAAGACTTACAAAATGTTTCTTTTGAAAATATGCCAAAAATACGTTTGTACTGTACAGTATTGTACCGGTAGTAATAAATAAAAGTGACCCATTTGGATGATATTTTAAATAAACAGCACTCTACAATAAAACTATTTTAACAATAATAAAAAATCTTAATAAATACAATAACAGTCAGAACAATAAGCAGCAACAGACTGTTTACAATCTAACTAATCAAGTTTTTGTCCAGTAGCATCAGTGTGGCTGTATTTGTCCTCATTACTGTACTCACAACTTCTTCTTGGTGGGACAGGTGCTGGAAAAGTTCAGAGTTCAGTTCAGTCATCACACACTTCTTAGCTGCAGGTGATCTCTGGTGGATGTCTGTCCCAGACTGGAAATAAAACACAATTAAAAAAAAAAAGTTAATAAGATTATGATTTTGAATAAAAAAGATTATTTAGATAATTTTGATTTGATTTGATGTTTATTCATTCATTTTAAAAGAACAATACAAAACAGTTTCATCAGATACAAGAATACAAGTAGGATAAAATGAAAGGAGCAGAAAGAAGATGAAATCTTATTATATCTGCCCCTTATTTCACAGTTTGTTCAAACAATGATAACCTTCAAACTACATCACAAAATGAATAACTACTTAATTTTTCTAACTGTAATACACAAACTACATCACAAAATGAATAACTACTTAATTTTTCTAACTGTAATACACAAACACACTAAGCTACATCATATATAGTTTTTGAGCAAGTCCTTTTTGACCTTTTTCTTAAATGTATACATTGATTTTGCATTTTTAACATCACTTCTCCAGAACATTCCACAGATAATAATAATAAAAGAACAATACATTACCTATTCTTGAACGGTTGAATCTCTCACTCATCATTAGGGCAGGGCTTTGCTCCAGGGCTTGTTGACATCAGTTTTTGTTTTTTCATAAAGTTCTGAACTTTTTGAGTGATGGATGTTCATAGCGAGGATCAATAACTTTAAAGCCTGCGCATAATAACAACATTCAGACTTACATTCAGATATTTAAAAACTCACAGTTTGTGTTATTGCTCTGGACTGAATGATTTACCTGATAAAAGTAGTTTAAATGCAGCTGTTCTTATTAGCGCTGTTGCAAGATGCTCGTTCACATTCTGATGACATAGTTTCAAGCGTGTTCACGTGAGACGTGCTGTCTTGTCTGCTGCAGAGCCAGTCTCTTCATGAAACAAAGTCCACACACACAGCTTTGAATGTGCGCGCCGCTCGTCTTTTACAAGAAATGTTCCCCAAACAGGAGACCGTAGTGAGAAGCTAACGGCTAAAGGCTGCACGAGCAGCATGTGCTTCGCGATAATAGCTCCGTGCTGAAACGCACCCGGGAAATTTTGTTCCGCAGCGCATATATTAACGTTCAATGAGTGAAAAAATAACCGAAACGGTATGCAGGTGGACCGAACCGAACGTGCTGTATCGAAACGGTTCGGTACACCCACTAGTACCGTTACATGCCTAGTACGTATGAGGTGCCGTTTGGACGTATTTTCCGACTTACGTGTATTTTCGAGTTACGAACAGGCGTAGGAACGGAACTCGTTCGTAAGTCGGGGACTACCTTTACAGGTTTTAAAACTACGTCTGCTCCCATTCAGCAAAGAAGACCATGGACTGTTGAACAGCTAGATTCTCCACATTTCATTAATAGTGTTGATGAAAGAAGAGGGAACGCTTCACAGCTAGAAACACAGCCGTGCCGCAACTTTTCTCACATGTGCTGTTGCTCTAAAATACAAAAATTACAGTGTTTCCCCCAAAATGGCTCCTTTCTTTTTGTTTCAACATGAAATGCTTACTACACTCCACTGGGACATCTTTGAGCAACATACCAACTTAAAAAAAAAACATTCAAGTTGTATTGTCAGTACAGTACTGTAGTATTTTTGTTTGTTTTTATCGTCGCTTGTGTCCCAGCTGATGGTTTTCACGTGGTGTCTGGAGGGTTTTTGTGAAACAAAAGCCTCTGTCATGAAGACATTAGAGCTAAATTAGATTCAGCCTGTCCATGGTCGAACGCTCATCAGTGCCTCTTTGTGTTTTCCCTGCAGAGACGCTGTGCATCTCGATTTTGTTGTGGAAAACAGTATGCGACTACTTTCACATGCATGTAGGAGGAGTGGAGTGCACGTTGGGACTTGTTCAGAAATGCAGACTTGATCTTATCTATCTGTTTTGGGTGATTGGGCTGAAAGCGCTGCACAGCTGGAATCAGGGTCAAGGTTCAGGGGGTAAGACCCCCCACTCATCCCCCGCTTGTCGCACACTTGGCCTCCAGTGAAGTGGCTAAAGAGGCAGGAGGAGATGCCTGTCACTGTGGGTGGCAGAGGTCACGGAGGTTAACCGGTGGGGGGTGTCGGCGTTTGCCTGATTTGCATTTGGATCATCTGATCCTGCAACTTGTTTTGTCTCCCTCATGTCCTGATATCGATTTCTTGTCTTCAAACAGATGGTAACAACGTGCACATCTTTGCATCGTGGGATTGACAGGTTTATCACATTTATGATTTTATTCATATGTCCGTTAGCAAAATATCACACAAGCTACTGTAAAGATTTTTTAAATGAAACTTTCAATACAAACAGGCTGTAAGTCTACAACTGTGTGTCTCTGTCCCTGTCTCTTCATGTGACCATCTCTGTTGATTCCTTTAAAACGCAGCTTAAGACGCTTTTATTCATACAAGCTTAGTTAAATGTTTTATTAACTGTTTTTATCAGCTGTTATTGCTGTTTTTATTAATCAGCTGTTATTATTTTTGTTCTATTTTAAGCCTTTATTTTGTATTTTTGTACAGCACTTTATATCTATAAGTGCTATATAAATAAATTTTACTTACTTACAACAGATGAACTTTTAGTCAACCCAACTGAGCTTAAAACACAAAGCTCAGTCTGTTTTAGATACTGAGCTAACATTTGGTGCGGTGGTAGCTGCTTCATAACACAAACTCTTGAGTATGATATCTTGTAGGTTTGACTAAAAATTACCTGAACAGCCTGAGATGATTTCTGCGACATGCGTTCCTTTACCGATCTTTAATTATATTAACATGCAGAACATGGAACAGTCTGTGTTTTTATTAGTGGGGCAGATCTTTTATTTTTGAAGAGCAGCTGTGGTTGCACTGGAATGCGAGAATGACTGGAGAGGAGGGGTGAAGAGGAAAAGACGATAAAAAAGAAATAAATAAATGAAGAGAACTCCTGTGAGTCATAAGGGGAGAATGATGCCACAGAGAAGCAATAAAAACTGAACCCAAGCGAGGGGAAAGCACGTTGTCACTTTCTAACCTGTGTTACAGTAGGTTTAGTTTCAATTTGTGCACACGAAGTAGTATTTTATCTGGCTGAGAGTCAAAAACCCTCCATGGTTATATATTTTGTATCCCTTAAAGCTCTAACACTGAGAAGTAGAAAATGCCTTTTTTCCAACCTAAACCTAAAGCAGTTTTTATTATTTTTTATTTTTTTTACCAGGGTACCGAGGTTTCAAGCAGTTTTCATGAAGGTGCAACATTTGCTCTTTGCGAATGAACCCGCCGACATACCGCCTGTAAAACGCTACATCATTGATTTCAGTTTTGAAGCTCAAGAGAGACACGTACTCGTCTCGACTTGCTCCTCTCTGCTTCTTTTTCTTCTTCAGGCAGTTTCGTCTCAGCTTTGGCAGAATCAGCTGAATCTTTTAATTTTTACTTTTTTTATTTTTATTGCGGAGCTGCACAAAGCTGCAGAAACAGAACAGTGTTCATGTGTGCAGAGTTGTTCCTGAATAAAAGGAGCCTTGTTTAATTTAATTTAAATACTTCTTAATTAGACAAGGACTGATAATTTCTTACCTTTCATACAGATGTATTGAAATAAGATCTTCTTGATAAATGACAGAGATGTAGCCATTTTGGTCAAACCTTAAAAATAAAGTTGGGCACGATCGCTCAAGCTGTCACTCTCAGTCTGTGGGTCGGGAATGACTCTCAGCTACTACCACATGAAGCTTGATTAACAGAGACACACAAACACATATGAGTATGATAAATATACAAAGTTTTACTGTTTTCTCGTACATTCTTCATCCAGCTGTGTTAAAAATGAATACTGCTTATCTGTGGTCTGGTTCTGGAGGCAACAGGTCCAGGAGAGAAATCTTTCCCCAGTTCCTTCTGGGGGGATCCTAAGGTGGAGGATATATACTTATCAAGTTCTGGGTCTGCCATCTTGGAGGAGTTTGAGTACCCCTGATGTCCTGGTGGCTGTGTTTTCTTGGGCATCAACACCTGCTAGGGTCTCCAATGTCAAATTTAATTTACTTAGCCACAGTATTCCTACGCCCCATGATGCTTTGCGCGAAATGTGCACACGACTTCCGGTTGACCGGAAACACCGTTTGTTTACATGCGAGTAATACAGTTGAAGACAGTCCAAACTTTGTTGTTTTAGTTCATTAAAAATGTGGGAACACCACTCGTTTTGTTAAAAGAGGAGGGACAAATAAAAAGAAATTACAGATGTTACCTGATCGCGCAGACATAATTTAAAAATAACGCGTTTGCTCCGGCCTCTCGGCTAAGGTTTATTAGCAGCTATCTCGGCTAAAGATACCAGTCGCGTCTGAGATCTATCGTTTTAAGACAGTAAATCTTCCAAAACTCTCATTAATAAACCCTCCCCGACTAAAAATATGTTACCTGATCGCGCAGACATAATTTAAAACTACATAAATAGCGAACGCGTTTGCTCCGGCCTCTCGGCTAAGGTTTATTAGCAGCTATCTCGGCTAAAGATACCGGTCGCGCCTGACATATATCATTTTAAGACAGTAAATCATCCAAAACTCTCATTAATAAACCCTCCCTGAATAAAAATATGTTACCTGATCGCGCAGACATAATTTAAAACTACATAAATAGCGAACGCGTTTGCTCCGGCCTCTCGGCTAAGGTTTATTAGCAGCTATCTCGGCTAAAGATACCGGTCGCGCCTGACATATATCATTTTAAGACAGTAAATCATCCAAAACTCTCATTAATAAACCCTCCCTGAATAAAAAGAAATTACAGATGTTACCTGATCGCGCAGACACAGCCATAGAGTAGGATGCAGGGACACTCTTTCTTTGTTTTGGGTCCGTGTTGAAAACACTGTTGTTTTAGCCAAAGATTTAGCTTGGTCCGGTTGTTGGTGCAGCCGCGAACAGCACAGCAGGTACCTGAACCCCGGTAGGACATTTCAGTAAACGTTCCGTTTAAACAAAAGCTGTGTTTGCTCCGATAAAATGAATGAAAATAACTTTCAAAAACACCCGCGATCCATACTCCGCCTATGGAATACAGGCACTTCCGGTGTCGGACAGGAAGTACAATGCACATTCGCTTCTACAGTGACACCCCCAAGAATACTGTGGAGAGCAATCCAACAATTTTCAGTTCATCATTCTGGACGGTTACCGGTAATTTTTTTAGCTGAGTCGTTTCATCCAAGGAGTCCTTTGGATGAAACGTCTTAGCTAAAAAAAATAAACCGTCCAGAGGAACTGACTGAACATTGTTGGATTTCATACCTGGATTATTGAGC
>JBBPBX010110394.1:0-10880 GCA_038048925.1 Garcialebias charrua | reverse complement strand
TGTATTCAGAATTAATAAAATATAATTACTCTAAATGAATAATATTGAGTGTATTTCAAATACATAAAGTATATTGTTTTAATTTGCATAATAATCAGGTTACTCAAAATAAACAGCATATATTTATTTGAATTACATGTCAGTTATGCATATGTAATAAACTAAATTAATCAAAATGCATTACATTTATGCAATTCCTTTCCATTCAGTACCAACAATCTTAATGATGCAATCAGATCTTGTTCATTCAACATCTTTATTAAACATTAAAAACTCACATTAACGACTCAAAATTACAATATCAAAATTAAAGTTTCACTTGTGTATATTCACAAGACCATAGGTCCCATTTTGGCCATACATTTACTTAAATATTAGAAGAAGAAAAAAAGACTTCACCTGAGTAGATTTGGTAGAAACTGAAGCACTTTTTAGAACAAATCTTTGTAACACTTAACTAGACTGAATCTGGAAACAATTCAAGAAAAAAATCTGGTTTGAGCTAGATGGTACAATATGTCCCGCTAAAACATTGTAGAAACTAACAATCTATGAACTCTCCTACACAGCCACATTCACACATCACTTCCTGTTAAATGCTTCAACATCAAAAGAAAAAAAAGAACAACATCAAACAGGTATTTTCCTGACGCACCCTTCAAGAACTATAAGGGATTATTTAAACAAACAGTCTGTATGACTGGGAAACTGACAAAAAAATCAGGTAGCTGTGTATGTGCATTATTGCCAGCCAAATCACTGGAGCAATTTGAGTTTCAGTGCCTGTACTTTTGGTGACAGCTTGGTTGAGTCCGGTTCATCAGGATTTTCTGGTACACCTCGAATATACGCATCAGGATTTTTGGATAGCTCAAGTTGAGTGCATAGATCAGTCCATAAAGCATCACGCACACATGGCTGTCACTCTGTAGGTTATGGAGGACTTCCACACCTTCCAGCAAAACACCAACATCAGCAAAGCGTCCATTACCTGGACCATCAGGACCACAACCCTCTGCTCGGACAGTGTAGATGCCCATGGTCCTCTTCGCAATGTCTGCCTGAGCCTCTTTGGATTCAATATCCTGGAATATAAAGAGAAAAGAATGATTGGCTATGTGATCCTAACCTTGACCACTAAAATCTAAGAAGCTCATCCTTAGGCCAAGCGAGTGTTCATTTGAAGAAATTTCCTTTAAAGCACTGCATAAATGCGTTATGTATATAACATGTATGTTTGTAGCATGTATGTATGTATTATGTATGTAGCATGTATGTATGTAGCATGTATGTATGTATCATGTATGTATGTAATATGTATGTATTCTGTGTGTACAGTATGTAGCATGTATGTATATAGCTTGTATGTATGTATGTATGTAGCATGTATGTATGTAGCATGTGTGTATATGTATGTAGCATGTACCTTGTATGTATGTTGCATGTATGTAGCATGTGTAAAGGATTATGAGGAGGTCACTATTAATACTGACCTCTTTACCTTAATTAATTTACTTATTCAGATTGAATAGTAATTTCACGGATTCTTTTCTTTTTCAGTTTACCCAATATTTCTGTGATCTTTATGATGGATAAATAAACAGAGCTATAGAGTGACAATGGACATTGACTTAGTTTGGTATGCCAGGCGACACTACCATTTATTTAAAATAAATCAACTAAAATCAACACCATTACACTTGATTGACATGATTTCACTTTCTTTCAATTTACTACGTCAGCACACTTGAATTATAACAACAGACATAAATACTAGATGTTAAACATATTTAGTCTGAGGGCTCTTTAACTTAATTAGTTTCCAGCTTAGATTGAGAGGGAAAAGAATAGGAGGAGAGATGGTTTAAAGGAAATTATTGTGAGCATGAGACCAAAGTGACACTTCTCATCCGACTTCTGCTAAAATCCAGGTACGTTTGTAAACAGCTCTTTACCTTTTGACGACAGCCCGGTAAGAGAGAAGACCTTGTAGCTTTTCAGATGTACGGGTCCGTGTGGGAACCAGCACCTCTGAGCAGGTTATTCGTTTACGTTTCCAACGTCTCCTGGTTTCCGCATCGACCATCAGAAAATGTGTCAGCTTCAGGCCTCTGACTTCAAGATAAACTTATTCCATGAAGGAATAAACAAAGTCTTGAGCTTACGCTCGTTCGAAGTGGATTCATAACGGCATGTTATACAATCCTTAGCTGAATGACTGTCCTTGGCGGGTGACAGGCATTCATTCAGCTCTTTGGGACGTCTTCATGTCTTTGAAGCTCCCAGCAAACTCTGGAACCTTCTCGTTCCTTCCAAACTCTGAAGCGTTCAGCAACAGCTTAGAACTTAGTACCGGCTCTGAGAGGAGAGCGACTTGTTTTTTCCCCATTGGTCCAACAGGACCGGTCGGGGAGTTCACTTATTGTTATCAGAGTACAAGGCCACAACTAGCAGCAGAGAGAAATGTTTAGGAAAAGACAGACTCATAGACTCCAAGAGGAAAAACACTTGGATTAGCGTCTTAACACTTCTAAAACAAATCTGAAAAGCACAGTTTGACATATTAGCTGAACTTTGACACCTTTTCACTTGCAGAAATGACACATTGATGTTTCACATTTAAAGAATAACAGCATATAACATATATCATGAAAATGACAAAAGTTATTCTTTTGATCACATTAGAATAAAATCAAAGATAGAAATAGTCTCTTTTGATGACTATATTCTCAGATTACAACTAATGGAATGATTTTGTGGTAAATGTCTTGCTTTACTGAGAGGTCAGTAAAGGTCATCACTGGACAGTTCAAAAACCTTAGTTTGACCCTGGGTAGGTCCACTACATCTCCCCCCTTTTGGAAGCCATCGCCAGTCCTTGGGGATGGGGTCCAACACGAAAGGAAACCTTGAACTGTCTTTGATCTTGAAGCAATCCAGTAAGTGGAAAAGAAAAATCAAAAATTATAATCCCATAAAGTTTTTGGAAATTCCATACTGTTCGGAGGTAATCCCATTGCGAAAAGCTTTTAATCCTTTGGAAAACAAAGTCTGTTAACTCTTGGAAAACAAAGTCTGTGATCCCTCTTGAACAAAGTCTGTGATCCCTTGGAAAGCAAAGTCTTATAATCCACAGCGGTAATTCCACAACGATTAGTTTTGTTGATTGATCAGCAACAATTGTTTTCATAATCAGCATGTAGAGGGGATCCCTCGATTGACGCAGAGGAGGCGACCCTTGGATGGAGGTTGAAGACCAAGCGTTGGAGCTGCAGGTCCCCACATCGAAGGTTGTTGGCTGGTTGGTTTCCAGTCAGTGCCACTCTGGTTCTATGTGTCATGCAATTATGTGGTTTTTTAAGGTGGGCTTATGATTGGGATTTTACATTAAGCCTTACCTATATGCACCTGGTATGTAAGCTATCATGGTTTAGATCAGCTACAATTACCAATTAAGGGGTGGATCAATTCTGCAAAATTAGATATAGGGATCGTACCTATGAAATTTTGGAGGGCTTCTGTAACGAAGGCCTCTAATTCCAAACTATTCCTCCATTCATTACTTAGTTTAGGTTAAACTAAAATAAAAATGAAATATAGTTTGATCTAAATGTCTGTTGTCTTTTAGACGAACGACGTAGGATTTGGTATTCCTAATAAATTTTGAAGTCTATGGCGAGACTCATCAAAATGAATAGACAATCTAGAATAGAAACGATCGAATCGGTTCAATTTAGAAATTGTGAGACCAGTGTAGTTTATGGTACCTTGAGTAGCTTTAAACTACATTGACTCTTCGACGATTGAGATTTAACAAAACGAACTGCATGTTGGCATAGTTAAATCCATATCATTCATTAACCAATGTTAATACAAAACCTTTTTGGCTGGGAGTGTTCAGAACCAAACAATATCTCAACTTATGACAACAATAATGACTAAACAACAAGGAAACAACGTTTCACTGCTTCGACACACTCTTGTCGTCAGATTCCAAAGTGCAACACACAAGAAAACAGGTCTCAACTTTATGACCGAGGTCAAATTAAATCTCGTGGATTTAAACGGTTGTTAAGGTTAGTTTTTTGTTGTGGGTTTTAGGCTTAGCGTTTCTAAGTTCAAATTGGACAATGCGACTTATAGGGTGGAAATACGGTAGTTTAAACCTGATTAGTTTATTTACTAACTTGTGTTTGGACGACCTTATTATCCCATGAAGTCGGTGAGTTTGTGAGATCTTTGTCTTTTGTGGAGTCATTGAACGCCTTGTAAGGTTTGATCTGATTTCGATGTACCCATTTAGCAATTGGCTCTTTGCGGCCTTTGCTGATTTTGATTTCGTAGACGACTGAGGACACTTTGTCTGTTATCAGATGAGGTCCAGTCCACCTGGGCATTAGTTTGCGGGCGAGAGTTCCGGTCCCGGACTCTCCTTTCCCGGTTGCTGGGGCGAACGTATAGTACCAGACTCTGTCTCCCACTTGGAGTTCATTATGAGAGGCCTTCTGGTCGTAGTACGCCTTGCGTCCTTCAGCGGATTTTTCCAGGTTTTTCTGGGCGAAAGCAAAAGTGTTTCTGAGGTGTACATTCAAATCTTTCATGTATTGTTGTGTAGTGTAGGCTGTCGCCATGGCGGCGTCGCCTGGTTGGTACAACAGGTGTAGAGGGAGAGTCATTTGTCGACCGGTCATCATCTCGAAGGGAGAGATGCCAGTTGATGTGTGTGGAGTGGCTCTTATGGCCATGAGGACCAGAGGGAGTTTCACATCCCAGTCCTTGTGGTTTGCAGCCACGTATTTCTTCAAAATACTCACCACAGTTCTGTTTGCTCTCTCTACTTGGCCTGAAGCCTGTGGGTGGTAGCCGACATGAAAGTTAGCCTTGACGCCTAGCGTCTTCCATAGTTCTTTCATCACTTCACCTGTGAAGTGTGTACCTTGGTCTGAGTTCACCCGAAGGGGAAGTCCAAACCTTGAAAATATATGATTCATTAACAACATAGCAGTGGTTTGTGCTGTGTCGTTGGGAGCTGGTAGGCATTCTACCCATTTGGTAAATGCACAGTTACCGTGAGAAAATATTTATTTCCTCTAGAGCTCTTAGTGAGTGGTCCAACCCAGTCGATCTGGAGGTCAGACCATGGGAATGCAATGCCTCTGCTTTGCAGTGGTGCTCTGTGAAGTGGTCTGGTTGGCTGAAACTGGCCACAGACCACGCACCCTTCAATGTAGTCCTTGACATCCTTTTTCATTCCAGGCCAATAGGCAATTTGTTTTAATGCCGTCAGCGTGGCTTTATCTCCTTTGTGTCCTGCGGACGGGAGATCATGGGCATGAACTAACATCACCCCCCTTTGGTCATGGGGAACCACGAACACAGGTGAGGACGTTGGTCCATGAGCGAAAGTTAAGATGCCCTTGATTAGTTTTAGCTGTTTGCGCAGCTGATAGAGGACCTTAAGGTCTGGATCGGAATCCAGGTCGTCATTAGACGGGCTATTTTTGTTCGGATCAGTCAGGTACAGTATCATGGAGTTGATAGCAGGATCCGACTTCTGTAGTTGGATGATGTCTGGGTCAGTCAGTGCAGGTCGTACAGAGACTGCGTTGTCAGCAGGTCTGGCTGCGGCCTGTGCACGTGTGACTGCCATTACCCTGACTGTAGGTTGTATTGACAGAGTCTTGATTAACCAGGAGGGGTCGAAGGACCATTGAGGACCTTCGTCGGCTCCTTCTTTGGCTAAGGAATCTGCAATGTCATTGTAGTGCTTGTCATCGCCTGGGACTCTAGAATGTCCTGGAACTTTCTTCCAGTAGATCTGTAAGTCGTGTGAAGTCACCAAGTGATCACACGCTATGAAAAGCTCTTTGTGTTTGACCACTTTTCTGTCGCTTGTTAGGAAACCGTTCTGTTTCCACACAGCGAGGTGACAAGCGAAACTCAAACGAGCATAGTTAGAGTCAGTGCAGATGACTAGCGTCTTGATGGAGCGTTCTACTACCATCTGGAGAGCTATTAGGATTCCTGCAATCTCAGCATACTGAGAAGTCTGAGAGCCTAATTTGTAGCTGAAAGTTATCTGCTCTTGGTCTTGGAGGAGGACCCCTCCAACACCTGCTCTGCAGATCTTGTCGCGGAGGAATGAAGATCCATCCACGTACAATGTTGTCATATCTTTGCAGATATTGTCATCAAAGAAGTGGTGATTCGGGTCTTCAGTTACTGGGGGTTTTACCTCAACCGGCGGCTGGGTGGCTGGTACATCTTGTGTACACTTCTGGCAGATTGCCAAGTCCGTCCCCAGATGAGACTTCTTGTTTTGACCATAACGTATGTCTAGGTTAAAACTTTGAAGCGCCATGAGCCACGTTGCAACACGTGAGTTTGTCACCACACCATCTCTGATGCGTTCACTGTTAAGAAAGGTCACTGGCTGGTGTTGTGTTTCCACAATGATTTTCTGTCCACCAATGTAGCTGGAGAAATGTTTAACTGCCCACACTGTGGTCAGTAAAGCTTTCTCACAGTCTGAGAATCTCAACTCGGGGCCTGCCATCGTTTTGCTGGCGTAGGCTACTACACGTTTGTCTCTGTCGTGTATCTGGTACAGACCTGCACTTATGCAATGAGCTGAGAAGCCCACTTCCAAGTAAAACTCTTTGTTGTAGTCTGGGTAGACTAAACAAGGGGCTGACTTGATCCTGTTTATAAGAGCGTCCATTGCCTGTTGCTGTTTGTCAGTCCAAACAAATGGTACGTCTTTTTTAAGGAGTTCAGTCAGTGGTTTCGCAAGGTCCGCATAGTTTTCGATGAATTGGTTCGAGTAGTTACACACGCCCAGAAAACTTTGTAGTTCTTTGAGATTGGTGGGGACTTTGAGATTGTCGAGGCCTTGGGTGCGAGTCAGCTGTGGTTGTACTCCGTCAGGACCTACAAGTAGGCCAACGTAGTCCACTTTGGTTCTGCACCATTGGCATTTTGACAGTGATATCTTAGCACCAGCAGTTGTCAGCTGATTCAGAACGTGGTCGATCTCAGCCAAATGTGAGTCCAGTGTTGGCTGCCTCAAAAGGACATCGTCCACGTAGATCAGTGTTCCACGCTCGTGGGCGTCTGGACATGCTTTGTTCAAGAAGATGTTGAACTCTGCAGGTGAGTTAGCGTAGCCAAAGGGACACCTGTTAAAGGTGTACTGACGGCCACCAAAAGTGAAAGCTAGTTTGTACTGGTCCTCGGCGCGCACAGGGATGGTCCAAAAACCAGAGGCGACGTCGAGGGTCGAGAAGTACTTACCATTGGTGACCTTGGGCAGTTCCTGTTGGAGTTGCGTCATAGGCCATCTGGATAAGGGAACTTGTTTGTTTAGCTTTCGGTAGTCTATAGTGAGTCTCCACTTACCATTTGGTTTTAACACCGGCCATAAAGGCGCAGAGTAAGTGCTGTTACAGTATCGGATGATACCTTTTTCTAACAGGTCATTAATGATTTCTCTGATAGGTTGATGTGCTGCCAGAGGAATCTTGTACTGTCTGACAAATGCAGGGGGAGCATTAGGCGGGGTTGGGATGCTCACTGTGTGGAGCGTGGTCAACCCACAATCCATCGAGTCAGTCGAGAATGATCTCTCATATTTTAGAAGAACTTTGCGAAGTTTGTCCCTTTCTTCATCAGTTTTCAGGGCGTCGGCTTGGGCGACCACCTGGTCAATCTGTGAAGCAACTGAGAGGGGTTCTTGTTCTTTGGGGAGCTCCAGTGAGTCCCCTTCAGTGTCGTAAAACCTGTCAACAGGTAGTGCACTGTAAGTTTGGGGGCATAGACTGTCTCCTTTGTTGAAACCGAACCTGCGGACAGTGTCCTGGTCGGACTCAGTGGGGGAGAAAAGAGCTATGGCCTGTGTTGGTTTCGTGAACAAGACTTGCCCCGTGTGTTGATTTGGGATCAAGTTTTCTGGGAGTCCTCCCAGAAATGGAATGCTTAGCTCAAAATCATGAAAATCAGTAGAGATCAAC
Organism: Garcialebias charrua; assembly: GCA_038048925.1. Lineage (NCBI taxonomy): Eukaryota > Metazoa > Chordata > Actinopteri > Cyprinodontiformes > Rivulidae > Garcialebias > Garcialebias charrua. Next base: position 2,871 of record JBBPBX010110394.1, on the reverse strand, counting down.
CATCCTAGCTGTGTGTTTTTTGGGATCAGTACCTCTTCTGTGCTTGTGTTGCACACAGCAACAGTCGTGGTTCTGCAGTCGAGGGTCACTTGGCATGTGGCCTCCATGGACAGTCCTAAGTTGAAAAACATAGGAGATGGTTGAAAGTATGCCTGTTTTGTGCTAATAGCTTGTCCTTTCATGATGTGACACATCACTGGCTTGTTCATAACCTGAGGTGGTACCGCAGTGTTATGGCTGTTAGCAATCTGACAGACCTCTGGAATGGTCTGTCCAGCCTTAAGGTTCTCTGTGGTCAGCACAGGAGAGTCCTTTGTGGCCGTGTCTAGTGACCACAGTACATTGTTGTTGATGTCCACTCGGACACCTAATCTTACCAAAATGTCGGAGCCTATGTAGGTTGCATGTGGTAAGTTCGGGACCACGAGGAACGGGTGATCCAGTTCTCGTTGGTTCCAGATTAGTTTCAGGTCAATGATCCCTATTGCGGTCATTACCTGTTTATCGTTGGGGTCTAACGAAAAGCGGAAAGCCTTTTTGTTCATATCTAGACCCAACTGTTTCTTAACCAAGGTTCCATAGACAGCTTGGCTGATCGCTGATTTCTCCGTCCAAGGAGATAGAACAGCATCATCGGTGTGGGATCCTTGGATCTCAACACCTTTGACTACCTGTGGTAGGTAGTGTTCGGTGAGCGCCAACTGTTTCAGCTCGCAGAGGGGGCTCTCATGTTGGGCCTCTTCTGCCTCACCTATTTTGGAAGGTTCACTTACCGGGATTGTGCTCTCGGTTGAGGATTCCCTTGTGCCTTCTGAGGTACCTGCTGTTAAACAGTCAGTGTCACCTTGTGTAGGCATATCGATCGGCAGTGGTTGGCTCACTCTGGTCCACATTGTTTGATCGCCATAATCTATAATCGCGTCAAAGCGGTTTATAAAGTCTTGGCCAACCAAAAATGGGAATGAGTCAACGGTGGACACGTGTACCGGGTGGTACAATGTCGTTTCACCAATCTGCATGTGAACCATGGCTATAGCTGTCAGGGTTGTACTCGTATCCGAGAGGCCCTGCAAGACTATAGCACATTCTTTGAGGGGTATTTCCCTGTCAACACCGTTAGCAGCTAGCCGTAGCTCTTCCAACAGTGTGGGTGACATAATGGTTATGTCTGCCCCACCATCCAAGAGGGCCTCTTTTGTGAGGACCCCTTCCAACGTGATGGACAGGTAAGCTTTCTTAGCGGGCCCCTTTCTGATAATGTTACACAGGAACCTATCAGGTTTTCTCCGACGTTTATCACGTCTACCCCTGACTGTGTGACTTTCATTTATCAGTACTGGTAGTGCAGACACACATGGGTCTGGGTGTTCAGTTTGTGGCGAGCCACTATCATTGGTGAGTGAGCTTTCCCCCCCTTTTACAGACGAGGGGTTCTCGGACTCCGTAACAACGATGTCATGGATACATTTAACGTTCTGTTGACTGTCGTTACCCTGATTGCCAGGAGCCTGACCATCAGTATCTTGGTGATTGTCATCAATTGTGGCATTGATGTTATTTGTGTGCTCAGAGTTACTATCAATGATAGTGCTACACATCACACCAGGTTTGTTCTCATTTTTTGTATTACCCCACACTTCGAACATCTGACGTATGTTCTCCATGTCTTCTGGGGACAGAGGGCTACGGCCTTTCCTCTGGAACTTTTGCGATTTTTTGCCTGTCTCGGACTGTTCTGTTCGAGGGGTAGGAGGGGCTTGTCCTTGACTTGGGGGTTCCTGTCGGGACCACCCATTATTATATGGTTTACTCTTGTGACCATCTTTCTTATCCTTAGGACGTGCACCCCCCTTTTGATATCGTCTTCCGAACTCTGGGTCTTGTCTGAGCCACTTCGGGTCATAGTTCCAGCGGACACCTTCGCTACGTGTTTTGTCAGGTCGAAAATTCTGTTTTTTCTCACCTTTTGTAGGAGAAGGAGTCGTTTTCCGCGCCCCTTCCAGCTCTAGTGAGTTGGATTTGACCATCTCACCCGGGCACACCTCAAAGGGTGTTTTGTTTGGTGTGCGACCTGTAAAAACATCTATCGCACACTCTCTTATTTCATCGATGGACCTCCTTTTGTAGTTCGCGCTGACATGAACTTTCTCCCTTATGTCAGGGCAGAGGTTTTGGCTGAAAATATACTTAAACCCTACCTCCTCCTCCATTTCAGGTTCGCATCTGTCCCCGAAATAGGCACGGAATATTCGGTCATAATATGACCTTGGGTGTTCATTCCTACCTTGCTTGATGTTAGCTGCTGCTATGATGCCATCGGGCCCCGTGCAAGGAGTAAACTCCTTTATCAGCGCAGCACAGAGAAGACTGTAGTCTTTCATCACTGCTTCTCGTTGACGCTTCATAAAAGCATGCACTGTCCTGTCCGATGTTAACCTTAACAGACAGATTCTATCATCAGCTGTAGCTTCTGGGAAGCGTTGAAGCTGGAAATCAAGGTCATCGAGATAGATCTTGGTTTCATGTGAGCCCATCGGGCCAGGAGCGAAGGTTTGAATGCTTTTCGCCATATTCCGTAGTTCAGCCATTGATAGAGGTATTTGTGGGTTTTTATCAGATCCACTTACCGGTGCATCCGGTGGGATTGTCGGTTTTAGAGGCCCTAAGGGACGGCGCGGCGGTGTTGGTGTTCTAGGCGGTGGTGTTGGTGTTCTAGGCGGTGGTGTTGGAGGTCTGGGCTCATCTAGAGACTGACCCTTAATTAATGCCAGACGTTTTTTCTTTTCTTGGTTTAATTTGTATTCAGTTGAGGCCAGCTTCTCCCTGCATTCTTTTAATGCCGCTCGGTTGTCTATAGACTCGCGTTGTAAG
>JBBPBX010110393.1:0-10880 GCA_038048925.1 Garcialebias charrua | reverse complement strand
TACTCTGCTAGAGTATATGTAATTACAAGAGAACCAAGGGACCTCTTCCGTCAGAGTTACAGTAGGTAGGTATTCAACACTATAATTGAGGACCTTAACGATTTTTACTGCCATGATGTTTTGGAAGTACATTTTAGGCTGCAACAAAGTTTATTAAAAAAAAGGAAACCTTGGGGCAAAACAGAATTTCCTAGTTCTGTTCTGGATGAGCCTGCTGGTTGTGCTGACTTTGATAGTGATGGGTCTGAGAGGCAGACAGGATGCCTGACAGGAGGTCTGGGGGATGTGAGGCTTGAAGTGCCAGCCCAGGCCTGTCTGACTGCAATTAGTGTTTCTATGAGTTGAGATTCCACTGCAGCCAAACTCACCTGCTGTGATTTCAACTCTTCAAGTGCAACACTCCTTTCACTGCTGTCCAACATGTCATGAAGCTTATGAGATGCTTGCTAGATTGTGGACTTCTCTGTTTGTTTGCTTTTGAATGTGGGGGTTGCTGCTGGTAAATCCAGAACACTGGCAGTCATAAGGACACATTCTTGTAAATTAGTGAATGTTTCTTCGTGAGCACTAATGGGACACAACTTAACTGTAAAAACATTGTGGTTTTTAAAAGCGGCTGTGACCAAACAGTGAATAAATAGAGCAAATGACAATGGCTATGGGCAGAGTTGCTGTTGCCATGACAATGGAGCTCAGTGCCAACAAAATGGTACTCGTTTCTCATCACAAATTATAAGGGAAAATGGAAAATGTGGAACCAAACGATAAATTTGCAAAACAAACCCATTTTTGTTGATTATGTTATCTCGTCAAAAGGGAAAAGAAAAGACAGAGACGGTGAATAGCTGTCAGTCAACGGTGCTGCCAAGCAGAAAAATATGTTGTTGTCCCTCTTTATACAATTATTTACCAAATAATGTGAGTTTTGAAAGGACATTTGCATGCTTACATGCTGCCTTTTTAGCCATAAAGGTTTGGTATTGAATAAAGATTGTAAAAAGGGAACAAAATATTTATTTTAAACAAATTTGTGGTTCACAAAGATTTTATGTTCTTTCAGCTGCTCTCTTCTTCAGGGGTGGCCACAGCAACAGAACGTCACTAACCATGTTTCCATCTATTTTCAATACAAATTTTGAGTGAATTTATGAAAATTCGCAAAAATGTAAATAAAAATTTATGCGAAGCAGAAGTGTTTCCATCAACTGGCTTGAAGCGCATCTACCAGGCCACGCAAAGCGGCATTACGTCAGACGTCAGCGTCATTACGTCAGACGTCAGCGTTACGCATGTCTACAGTAAACAGGAAGTAGCGGTTGAAAACAGGACCCGACCACACATCTCGGCAAAATGGAGAGAATATTTCAGGTATGTGTTGCTATCGGGCAAGTTGTATTTATTCTGTCATGCCAACTAGTTTTAGCGATGTTACATGTTGTCCGGAGACGAAGTCACGTGACGTGAATGTTCGCTACGTCAGAACTGAGTCGGCAAATCTGTTTCCATCTGTCGTTTTGCGCATCAGCTCTGTTTCGAAGAACCCAAAAACCACCTCAAGCGAGCGTATCAACTTTTTGGCAAATTAGAGGAAGTAAATTCGCATTTTGCCATTTCCATTCAGCTTTTCTGATGCGATACTTCAAAATGCGCATCTAGAAACCTTGATGGAAACACGGCTAATGAAAGATTTGGCATTTCTTTTATGCTAGATGCCCTTCATTATGTACCATGGGTTCAAACCCACAGCCTCAGGATTATGAAACCGCAACACTGACCATCAAACTACTGCGCCCCCCACACACAGAACTGACTAAAACCACCCAGCAACGCCGTGCAAGCAACGAATGGAACACCTTCACGCTTATTTTCTTACGATGTGGGCACAACAATAATGCTATCTTAGTTAGTAGGCTTGCAGCTGCCAAAACATTTCTCCACAGAGAAACCAAACAAAGATGGTTTTGGCTGCCTGCACTGGGTCTACCTGGAGGAGTAATCAGATCTACAAGGCTGAAGAGATGGACGCCAGGAACTCGGGCCCTGTTGGACTCGTCCAGTAATCAGATAAGGTTTTTTGCACCACACAAACAAAAAGCTTCAAAGACCTAAGGCCCATTAACTGAAAGGTAAACCATCCACAGCCTCCATGAGCTCAGCAGCAACTCTGACACCAGAACACACATCTAAGGTTACATGGATGGAAGTGGAGATTATCGGAATTTAGACTAAACGTCTTAAGTGTTTCAACCTATTTACAATTATGAGGAAAAAATCAACATTTTGATGGCTTCAATAAATTGATAAAAACTAATATATTTATTTAAAAATGAACAAATGCAAAGAGAAAAAAAAAAAGCACTGCACAAGAACTCCTTTGATAAAATCTGTGTGCCTAATCCTTTGTTCTGCAAAAGCCTAATGCTGCAAAGTAAATACCTCTTATGTTAAATATGTGTGAACATAAAATAAAAGTCGAGACATGGGGAAAGACGCAGACATCCCTAAGGACTCTTTTAAAGTTTCTCTGACGGCTTGATTTTGCTTGAACTTTGCACAGAATTCCCACAGCGCTAAGTGGCTTCTTCAATGGTGAAATTCAATAGAGCCTTGACAAATCCTCTGCTGCCAACTGTGCAACAGAAGAAAAAAAATTGTCTCCTACAAAACACTTAAACGCAACTTCATTTTTCAGTTCTTAAAACCCAAAATAACATCTGATGACAGCAACAAACATCTGAACTTCAAAAGACTAGTCTAAAGTATTATTTGCCTATAAGTGCTGAGGACATCTGTCAATACGTTTTAAAAAATGGGAATCCAGGTGGGACATAATGACAGGGTTTGAACGTTTCCTCTCGATTCCTGTCACCCATGTTAAAACAGTTTGTAATCATACTTTCCAAACCAGAATCAAATCTTCAGGCGAGTGACACAAGACTATAAATATAGCAGCCAAGTCCTGCTGTACAAGCATTTTCATGTCTTACATTCTGACCCCACCAAAAAAAATTCCCGGATGCAGAGGAGTTGTCAAACAGCAATTACCTCTGCAAGAAAGAACAAGTTTCCCCAAACACAGTGCAACAAGGTGGAAATCACAGGGATTTGGCTTCCGTGTTGTCTGCCACATGGGAAAACAGCTGGTGCTTTAAGGATTCCAGCTGTTTGTGATAATGTAGAAGGACTGGACAGCTTGCAAATGTTCTGTTTTTAAATACCATATGATTTTCTCTTACAGGAAAAATGGGCAAGCATAAATTAACATCCATTTCAGAGGACTACAGGAAAAAAAAAGTGTGTGCACACATACCAATATGCAGATCGGGGTAAACTTGGGACTCAGTGTCTTGTCCAAGTGGGGAAAGAAGCCCGGATCAAACTACTAACTATTCAACCGAAAGGCAAACACTTTTCCTCCTGAGCCACAGCCTCTTCTGTCAGTTGATTTGATTGGCTGGCTGGGCTAATAAATCGAAGTAACAAACTCAGAATTGAATTTAGCAATAGAAGATGTCGCTCTATTTAAAGTGAATTAGCAGGGAGGCAGCTGATACCTGAGGCATGTTCATTGAATTCTGAGTTTATTTTGGAAGCTGATTATATTTCTGTCTTTTCTGGATAATTTAGAAAGTTAATTAGTAAAAAAAATACATACATATATGTTTTAGTTGGAAGAAAAACACACCTTCTCCTCCAAAACACGAGTGTTGGTTAAAATGGCTTCAAGTCAGTTTAGTTGGGAAGAAAAGCAATAATGCAAATGTAAAACATTTATCACTTTACTTTGTGGTTTCTTGAACTCTCTTGCATGTAAAATGTGGCGTTTGCATAAAATAAAATGTGTACATTGTTGACCTGACACTTAATTCATGTGTTTGTTTGTTTTTTGCACTTTAGTATGTTTGCTAACAATTCTTGTTAAAATGCCCTTTTGCTAAACTGGCAGCATGTTGGATTGGATTTTTTATACAAACCATTTGAGATGAAAACCCCACAAAGCTGCTGAGAACCTCCCGGGGAGTTCCAGTTTACAGACATCACACACAGAGCCAGGTGCTTGGCCAGGCACACACTCTTCCTGCACATGCTAGTACAACACTTGAAAGCAGTGGTGTAGTCTACGTGATACGCAGGTATACGCCGTATACCCACTAGAAAAGCTTGGGGATTTCCGTATAACCACTTAAATGTGCCCAATGATACGTAACGTGACAACAAACACGCGTTGCATAAAGATAAATTATGTTCGCTGCTCATAAGGACTCTTCACTGCGCCGCAACTCTCGCGGTTGCCATAGTTACGTGTTCCTCTGTTGTACGTGAGGCTCACAGCCATTGGCTGAGCTGAGCTCACTACCATAGTTCTCTGCTCTGTGATTGGTTTCTTAAGAAGCTCCTTTATGATTGGCTGCTCGGGATGCAGCCGGCATGGCAGCCGGGCAACAGACGGTGTGGTAGAGCATTTTCGCTAACGACGACAGACTCAAAATGAAAAGGAAACAAGCTACACTTTTTGAATGTTTTTATAAACCAGCTGAACCCGAAGCTACAGAGACAACATTAGAAGAACCTACCAGTTCGACGGCCGAAACCAGCCATAATGAGGTTGATATCTGCATTTCCCCAGGTAAGTGTTGGCTAGTACAAGTTAGCTGAAGCTAGCTCAAGCAGCAAGTAACTGCATGTTTTTATCGACCTTTTCTGATGCCAAACTCCAAAATGCGCATCAAGAAACCTTGATGGAAACACGGTTACTGTCCAGAATTTTACAGTAACATTTCATATAAATAAATATGTGAATATAAAAATGATTTGTTTGTGACAAAGTCTGTCACTCCAATAATCAACAAAATGCTATGCTTTTTACTCTGTTTTAAAACTCCTTGTTTCATTTTTAGATCCAAATTGGCCAGCCTTGTGGAGTGAAAGTCAGGCTCGGGAATTTAAAAACAGACATCCCTGGTTGGAATGGAGGAACAAAAAATTAGGTAAATATAAAAAAATATGGGAACCAATTTGTATATAAGGTTTAATTGATATATTTCCAACATTAACATATTATGACTTGATAATTTTAAAATAGTCTGATAATCATATCTTTCAAAAGTTTAGTACAGTATATTACATGAGAAATTATATATATGTGTGTGTGTGTGTGTGATCATTTCATTTTCACGTTTTAGTTGGTCATAATGCAAAAGTGTATGCAAGTAATAATGAAAGGTAATAATGAATGTAATTGTCGACACATGCTTACAGTCTAGTGAATCAGTAGATTCTAGTATTATTACTGGTATCAGGAAATATTAAAAAATATACAATTATGACCATTTTTATTTACTTCCTGCAGGATGTGCTGTTTGCAGTACCATAACGTCAACTGGTGTCCTGACTGAAAAGAGGGTCTCCATATCGGAGGAGTGGGCCTCCTTCAAGATCCAGTCATCAGGCTCAGGTTTGTTGTGCATTTATTAAAATGTAAGCATCACAGACATTTTGCAATGTTAAATATGCTTAAAATTCAAAATAAATTGTCAATTACATTGCACTACATTGCATTTTTGTCTCTAAATGTCCTGATTCATCTCAGTAATCTAGGTAGAAAAAGGAAAAATTAAGTACCGGTAGGTCCTCCGGACAGGTTTTTGTCTCTAAGCACAGTATACCCACTACAAAAATGTAGACTACACCACTGCTTGAAAGCTATTCTAAAGGCGGGATGACAAAGAAAGATGTGTTGCCCCCATTTGCCTCAGATCTGTACACGCATTTAGAGACCAGAAGCTGGATTACACGCTTGAATTTAGCCAGAACAGCTGAACTAAAAGTGGTAATGAATCTCCTGCTGCCTCTCTACCCTTTCAGACAGGAGATCAATCTTGTTTTTCTTGCCTCAGAGCTGTTTACCATTTACTTCAGCATCAATGCTCAACCTTTTTCATTATCATCTCCTTTAGGGGAGACATGAAGTGGTTGACATCATCTTATTTCTTCCCCCTCTTCATGTTTCAACAACATTATTCCATTTTCTTTATCAACTTCATCCTGTCCAGGGTCATGGAGGATTGGAGTCTATCAGAGCTGACACTGACTGAGAGGCGGGGTGCATCCTAGACAGGTTGCTAGTCCTTGAAAAGGACAAAACACTCGTAAATCTGGACAATTTAGCATGTATGCCATTGAAATGTGTAAGGAAACCAACGCAGACTGAATAAACCCTGACAGAGACGGATACAATGTGCCAACCATACTCTGAACTCAGTACCCTGTTGCTGAAAAACTCTGAAAGTCAAAAAAAAACCACAACCACTAAACAATGGCGGCAATGAATCCTTGCAAAATTCACAATTAAATTATACAGTTAATCATCCAAATAGTGAGTAAATAAACCATTACTGCTGATTGTCAGAGAGTTGAGTTAATTCCTTACTGATCTTCGTCGTCAATCATTGACGATTCTCTGTGCAAATACATAACAAGAACTGTTCAAGCAGTTGAGTGAAAATATGTTTTATTTTGCTCGTAAATGATTTGACCTTTCAGCTAATAAAAAAGGATTACTCAGGCAAATAAATAGCGAAAGCCGCTGCAGCGCCACGAACATACACAGACCAGCTCTTTGAAGCAAGGCGTTTATCCTCCACAGCTTCCTAATGGTTTCTTCCTATGCTAGTCATCAATAAAAATAAACTTTACTGCAACCATTTAGTTTCAATAACCATTAATCTTTCGCTTTGTTTATCTGAGTTTATTTTCAAAGTAAAACTTAAAGTTAGGCTTTAGTCTTGGAAGACTTCCCTGCACTTATTTATCATTTCACTTGATTTTAAACCATCCCAGTGTTCACTTAGAGCTAAGGCAAAAAGTTGCAGTCTACTATGTCTCCATTACCCATGACAGTTACAGACATCCAAGAGTGACAGTGTTAAAGTCCAAGGCTTCAACAAACCCAAGAGAACGTAATTTAATAGCAGCAATGGAAGCATATTTCTTTGTGAAGACGCCTGGACGGTGCAGGAGCTGACAGGTGAGTCTCAGCAGCTGTTCAGACAGTCTGCATTCAGGAACGGTGTGGGGTCAAAGGTCCTCTGTTTACTCTCAGGTTACGCACTTTTCAAATCTTACATTTTGGAACTGCTTAAATGTGTACACTTGAAGAGCGTAAAACAGAATCGATACCTTATTCCGAAGACTAAAAGAAGATTTAGCTACGAGCCAAATGGAGGAAATTGTAAGAAATTTTATGTTTTTCTTAGTTGGGGATATGAATGGGCAAATAGCTAAATATTTGAAAACCTATCAGCATGCATCAGGATATCAGCTATTGTCTCAAAAACTCTAATGTTGCAGTCAAAGGTGCAAACCTTAGGACTACAGTAGTCCCTCACTACTTGGTGGTTCGTTTTTCGCTAACTTGCTCTATCACAGTTGGTTTAAGTACAGTACTGTACATGTACAGTACATGCTGGTAATATCCCCCTCCACCATAAACAAAAGGTACAAAAAAGTTCAAGTTGTATCTTCACTGCTGAGTATCTGGGCTGCAGTTGATCTGGACTCAGTGTGACCCGGATCCTGTGAGCTGCAGACGACAGACGGCTGCGGGGTTCAGTCAGGTACTGGTCGTGCCGTGCTGGTCCGGACCAGGCCAGAGATGGTGGACTAAATCCTGGGCAGCCTTGTTCCTGGAGCAGCAGCATGCGCGTATCAAGCTGTATGGAGCGGTGAGCTTCACCAGGACCTTTTTCATCTATCGGGTCGGACCAGAACCTAGCCGCTCCTGTACTGCAGGGCCTGGTAAGTGAAATTTAGTAGCGATATAAACTTACAGTATATATAGTTTGTTGTTAAAATTAGTAGGTTTAAGAGTTTAGAGGACTGATTTGTGGACTTCATCGCTGCAGGATAGGTCTGCAGAAACAAACCGAGTTGGAATAGAACAGAATTGGACTGGAACCAGAGCCACTGCTGTTCTGATAGTAAGTAAAATTTAGTAACGCATGTTGTTAAAATGACATAGGTTTAAGAGTTAGAACATTGCAAGAGTGTGGGAAGTGTTCCTAAAGCCTCAATATAAAGTTTACTGCACTTGAACTTGAACTTGGGCTACTGTATCCCTACTTCATGGGTTTTTTGAGTTATCGCAGGGATCAGGGTACGGATCCAACGCGATAAACGAGGGACTACTTTATTGTGAATATAAGAATAAAAACATGCATGTCATGCAGAACATCATTACTGGCTGGAACATTCATAACTGGCTGTGATTATCATACCCACCACTGCACCCTGTATTCACTGGTTAACTGGACATCATTAACCTCACGCAGACTCTTCCACTGGTACATTTTCATCTTTAAATCACTTCTTGGTCTGCTGCCTTCATACATCTCCTCCTACATGTCTTTGCGTGAGTGCAGCTACAGCGTGCGCTCTCAGGACATGATCACCTGCAGTGTTCCGTCAGTGAGGACTGAACTTGGCAAAAGGGCCTTCTCCTACTCCGCTCCTGCTTCCTGGAATATCTTACAAAAAGATATGAAGCTCTCGGCCTTGACCTCTCTAAATGGCTTTAAGCATCTGTTGGAATCCTGGCAAAAACCAATGCAGACATGTTCCTGTTTTGGATTTTCTACATCTGCCTTATAATCTGTCTGTTTTGCTACTTTGATATCTTTGTTTTAATTTGTTAAAAAACAAAAAAAATCTGTATTTCTCTCTTATGTTTGTTGATTGTTTAAGGAAATTCTACTGTTGCTGTTGTCATCATTCTTTAGTTTGTAGACAGGTCCCTCTTGTAAGGCTCAATGAGATTAACTTGACTAAATAAAGGTTGAATGAATTACACAGAGGAAATATAGGTGTCTCAGTAAGTCTCCAGTAATTAATGTTTTGTTTTCAGAAAACAGTTTTAAGACTGGATGCTTCATTGTCCCTTCAATTATTAATCTGCAGTTGGATTTTAACCAAAAAACAACAAAAAAGTAATCATAATGGATTTTTCATCTTCACAACTTCCAGCCTGCAAACAAAGAGCCTTGACTTTGCAGCAGCGCTTATGGAGATTCTCAGAATGATAAGGAAGTGAGCAGAGGCCGTCAGGTGTTGGGGAACAAAGAGACATCAGGAAGAAGTGGGAGACTATCAGCCCTCCTGTAAGAGCCTGCAGATATGAGATAAACTCTTTGCCTTCTAAAAGTAGGGCTGCACACCCAAACCTTTTCTCTCTGAGTCGTGGAGTTCAAATAAAAACACACCCGCATGGTAAAAGCTCAGAAACACATTACCATTCACCCCAAGATGGTTTCTGCCTTTATATTCACTGCCTATGGTATAGCTGAGTTTAGAAAGTATCACATTTATAAAACCTTTTCCAAAACCGTTTTGATTTTTGATGTCAAAACGGTAATCCCAGTACTTTACAACGTCTAATCTGGTACAACTTGCCTTTGAGGAACACAAAGACTAATTACTAGTAAAAAAAAACATATTTTTTAAAGTACAGGTTTCCTGGGTCTTGAATCAGAACTGAAAGTGAAAAGAATCAAAGAAAATATGCTAAAATGTCTTTGAACAATCAAAGCCTTACAATTTGTTAGTCTGATTGCATTTGAATGCATACTTACAATCAGTAAAATGACATCTTACCATCATCCATATCGGGAATGATTATGATTTTGGCAGTGGGGAACTCTGAGCCCAGGCGGCCACCCATGGGCATGCTGAGGGTGACATTGAAGCTTTCCTCATCTTCGTACAGGGAATCATCAATTATCACTATCCGACAAGATTTCTCTATCTCTCCCTTGTCAAAGCGCAGGATGCTGTGATGGTCCTCAGGCCTGGAGATGTAATCAGAGTAGGAGAGCACCATGGTGGGGACAGTGCCTGTGGCCGAAACTGCAAAGACCAAAAATAAGTTACATTTAAAAAAAGGTTTGTAGGTACATCCAGGTAAATAACAACAAAAAAGGTTAAATTGTCATCTGGACCAGTTTCTTTAAGTGGGAAACGTTTCGTCTCCCATCCGGAAGATTTCGTTAGTCTGTGGCCTGCCAACCAGATCTGTCCCATAGGTAGTCTTCACTGCTGTGCTTCAATCCAACCTCCTGTGGAATCTCAGAAACAGGCTTTTAACACATGCAAACAGGGCGCACCTGTCCAAAACAATCAATCTTCATCTACAAAAACCACCTGTTTTAGTCCAGATGGCCAACTTGCTACTCACAGAAACAGCCTGACTGATGAAGTCTTCCAGATGGAAGATGAAATATTTATCACTTAAAGAAACTGGTCCAGAAGACATGATTTAACCTTTTTTGTCACTAGATTAAAAAATATTTTTCATCATAATGTTTAACTCTGTTTATCTTGTCGAGAAAGTGGAAAGTTTTCAATTTTAAGAGGCCAATTATCCAAATGTAGCCTAGAAGAGTGGTCTTAAACAAAGGCTTGTATCAGACAGACATGAAAGGAGTAACTAACTCCAGAAACAGTTTACCACAGTAATTTATACACTCATTGATGGGAACTGTGTTACCTTGCTGGGTGTAGCATATAACCATGAGCTCTTGGCTGACATCTCCACTCCTGCGAACAGGAATAAGCAGCTCACCGATGTCCTCCTCTATGTTGTACACAGCAGAGGGTATATACACCATGGATTCTGTTATGTAGGGGAAAACGGTGAATGTTAAACTTTACCTGACTTCTGGTACTAAGATATGTCTTGCATATGGGAAGCAAGTAGAACACAACTGAATATAGAAAATATTTAGAATATAAAATACTGTAGATATATAGAGCAGGGCTGTTCAACTGGTGGCCTGCGGGCCATTTCTGGCGCCTGCAGGTGAATTCAATCCGGCCCACTTAAAAAA
>JBBPBX010110391.1:0-10881 GCA_038048925.1 Garcialebias charrua | reverse complement strand
GCTGAGAGGCACAAGGCAGGATACATCATGGATCTGTGGGAAGTTTGGGAACTGATGTGTCTTTCCATATTGTTTCAGAAGGACACCAAAGATATTTATGTAATTGGAACTATGATAGCAGGTTTTCTGCTTCTTGGCATTGGCAGATTCCTATGTCATTGGCTACTGAAGAAGATGGCGGCAGCAGTTTCAGCCATGGCAAAACTGCAGAGTCTGTGTGAAGGATTGGTTCGTGCTTCAAGTACTCAAAATCAGCTGCTTTACGAGCTAAACCGCGAGATGGAAGCAATTTGTGAGAATCGCAAGCCACCTGCGACTTCTGGGACTCGCCAGCATGTTGGGGACGACCTTGGAGGAGGCTCATAAGTACAGACCAGTAGAAGGCCCACTAATCTGGCCATTTTGGGATTGAACGCATCAGCAGGACTCAAGGCTGACGAGAAAAAAAAAATCAACAATTGTGGACTATCTGAATCCGACTCCCCCGGTTTAGGCCTTGAAAGCAGGCCGACTATTAAATTTCTTCTGGGATATATACAGTATAAATAAAGGAAAAGTACCGTCCATTGCAAACCCCCTCACCCCCCCCCCCTGCAGACACCAACATAATAATAATAATAAATTCAATTTATACCGCACTTTTCATTAATAAAAATCTCAAAGTGCTAACATCAGGACTGTGGTGTATTTGGAAGTGCTTCATGTACAAATCTCACCGCCTTGTCATCAAATACAAGATACAAGATACAAGAGATTTTATTAACATTGCACCAATTTTCATCGATACAGCGTGATTATGTACAGTATGCACAGTCATCCAGGAGAGGGTTTTGAGTGTGTAAAGCTGCTGCCTTATCAAAACACATGACATGTTCTTCAGCGCGGCCTCTCTCATCCGTCTCAGGATGAAGGTCAAAGGTGGGAAAACAGGGAAAGAAACCATGGGGGTTACAGCGTTGATATTAAAAAAAAAAGAATCACATTTTGTCTGCAAGACACCGCATGACCCAGTAAAAACCATATCATAAGCACATTTAGCACAGTTACATGTTGCATGTTGAGACTGAGGCAGGGAGGATCTGTCCATGATACATTCCGGATGCCTCCGATAACGCTCATAGAAAAGTTCTCCGGGGGAGGGGGGGGGTAGCAGACAAGACAAGAACAGCTTTTTTCCACAGTAGCCACGTCTCAGGAGAAATTAGATATCCAGCCTTTTCCAAGGCTGTTTCCAAGGGAGCCAGATAAGAAATACAAATATTTTCACATCAGGCACACATTGTAATTTCAGCAGCCTTCAGTCTGTAAGGGCGATTCTGTTCATATGATCCAATTCGGGACTTTTTTTTTTTCCACTGATCCAACTCTGACCTCAGATGTTGACCACAGCGACCCGAGTCCTAAGTCCAAGGGTGACCAGCTCACCCTCTGGATAAGCTCTCAAACAGCTGAATTCTGATGTTGACCACAGCGAACAGAGTCCTAAAACCAAGGTTGATCTGTTCACCCCCCGAATAAGCTCGCACACAGCTGATTTCTCGAGGTCACAGTGCAGACCAGACGTCAGGTGCTCCAGGCATTAAGGCCCTGTTTACACGGACACTGTGTGGGGGAAACGCAACTTTTGGGTATGTTAATTAGGTTGAAAGTTTTGCGTTGACATGGGCGAATTCTGTGGATACGACTCTCTCCCCCCCACCCCCGTACTCATGAATTTACTGTAGTTACCATGCTGGGCCTGTAGATGGCGCTGTGATTTTTGGAACCTTCACTACTGCGCACGCGTGCCACTGCTGCCTGAGGTAAACAAACAGAGCACACGAGGCAGCCTGTTTTCCTCTCTGGCTAAAAGTTCAGCTAAACTACAAGTTGTTGTCAACAAGTTAACAACAAGTTAAAGCTGGAATTTGGACAAGAGTCAACAGATTTGACACCAAGTGTGGGACCTGCTTCATCTGCGCACCAGTTGCTGACTGACTGGACCGTCCGGAACCGAGTCAACATGTCTGACTTTAGTCCGTGAGAATCAGCTGATTTACAGCAGGGCTACAAGGTAAACCATGTTCTTAATAATGTTTCCTTGTGTTTAGTTCGATCACAGAACAACCAACTGAGGTTTTATTTTTATTTTTTTCCTGCGAGGTCGAAGCTGTTCCACGAAGCGGACCGGCGGTTCGGATGTGGGTCCAGTGTCCAGCAGGATGAAAACAACAGAGTCCAGTTCATTAAAGTTCGGTTAACGTGTTTTTAAAAGTGTTCAATTTAATTCTCAGTGTTTGTGACATGAGTTTGTGGTGTTGAATAAATAAATAAATTAAAAATCAACCTGGTGTCTTCATTTTCAGCAGCATGTTAGGCATGACGTAACGAGTCCAGATAGCTTCATTTAGCTCAGATAAATGTAAATATCTCCCACGCTAACATAAATACTGTTTATTATTGTTAAACTGTTAATATATAGCACATTTAGTATGTTATAGTGCAGCGTGACACGTGAAATGTCCGACTGCCTCGTTAACAGACAACTGGATCCAGGCAGCTGGCTCTCTTCCAACACAGATGCAGGTAAGGTGTAGAATAATTAAATATGAGAATCAAAATATATTCCATCAGCTATAGTTCAGAAAGTGGTGCGTGTGTCCACTGTCCAGTCCACCGCCATTGTTAAAATGCCGGCTGTCTGCGCGTGCGTGCTGCGTGCATGTGTTCAAACAAAAGCTCCACGGGAGATGTTTACATTATCAACGGGGGGTCAGCGAAAAACTTCCACCTTGAGAGCAGGGTCAGAAAAGTATCGGTGTCATCGAGGGGGGCCAGCAGCGTCGTGTAGGCGATAAGCAAAGTCGCAAAGAGAAAGTAGCGGTTACACTCAAAATACGCGCCGTGTAAACAGGCCCTAAGTCCTGCTGAAGTCTCCCTCTTTTGCGATAGACCAGTGCTCCACAAATGCCAAAAAGCAAAGCGCTGCCATCATAATCCAATATAATCCAAGATTCTTCACCTCCACAGAGCACACCCAGAAATCCACGGAATCCATGGCGGAATCCATGGCGTATCCTCCGTCACTCTGTGAGGTTGAAAAGGCTCTCCTTGTGCCTTCTTCTGTGGAAATCTTCTTTGTAGAATCGAATGCCCAAACCTCCAATCCATCTTAATTTGCGTTCGAGGTGCTTTGCTGTGGAGCTGCCAGCAGCAGGGGGGGGGAAGGACGGGAGAGGGAAGGGAATGCGTCTGCCTCCTTCGTGAGCCAAGCCAGACAGTCAAATGCAGTCAAATACAAATGCATTTGTAATGTGTCTTTAAATGTGCTGCTGGCAGAGGATTTTTTAAAAATGTCTTACATTGTGTCCGGATAAGGACAAGGTGTGGTAATATCATCACGGCCTTTTCCTCTTTTCCTTCTAAAAGAATAAGGGGCCACACTCTGAAGGAGCAGCAGCATCATGCACTCCACCCATCTTTCGGACGACAACATAATCTCACTGTATTTCGATACAATGATAATAAAACTTACAGTATTTAGATTCTGACATCTTCACAGGATGAGCTACTCGACTGGTGAACCCTGAGCTTGAAGACGGTGAAATCGCAGACCGTTGGTGTGACGACGAGGCCGTCATCTCTTCTTTTTACAGATGTTGTGGTTGGGTTGGGGTCTTTAAACCAGGATCTTCAGGAATCACTGGAGCAGCTGGGACAAGAGTTAGCTCTGTTAAAACCTGACCCCCTGGGTTGTGACGGTTCATGACAGACTGTAAACTGCATTCTCCAAGGTGGTTCCAAACATCTCAACATGCTTGCAAGGGTTCTCGATTTTCTGGCGAGAGTTGTTGGGTCTCATTAGACCAATCTTCTGTTAAAATAGTCTAGAACGGACTCAAATTAGACTTCATGATTCTAGAGCTGGACTCCTAAATCTTTTAAGTGGCAGCTGAGACCAGCACTGGCTGAAAACGTTCTGTTTGTTGTTGTGTTTCATTATTTAGCCTCGCAGGAAGAAAGGATGAAAAAAGGCCTAACTGTGAGGAGCTTGAATTGCTGCACGTTGGTCTTACATTTAGAGGAATAAAGAATCAAATAATTTATGAGGAACTGGGATGTTTTTGTTTTCTTCAGATGAACACCCTGCTGCCAACAGATCCTCTCGTGTCAGGATCATTAAAACCGACCACCTTGAAGAAAGCCCGGCTTTGTTGAAGTGGCTGTTTATCCAGTTTGTTTGTATTTACTTCATTGTTCCCCGACGTTACAAATCTGCAGTGACTTCTCAGAAAAGCTTCTTTTGCTCTCGGTGTTTGTCAGTGGATTATTTCCTCTCTGACAGCCGCACAACAGAAACACTGATAACGTCACGTCGACTCCTTTTCTGCTTCCATCCTTCTCTTCTGTCGTTTCTTTTCCTTCCTAATCCCACTTTGTTTTTTTTCCACATTTCCTTTCATAATGACTGAAAGCTGAGAGGATTTTCCTCGAGACCAAACACTCGGCATAATTTACAATTTTAATTAAATTTTTGTTTGACTTCGTTTATAGACACCAAAGCTGGACTTGGTGATGTGTTTAAGTTTAAATAATTATATTTGTAGTCGTTTTAAAATCCTCCTTTCAGGTGATGTGATTATGTGTTGAGGAAAACTCTCGGCTACTGCCGTACAAAACATCAGCTTAAAGGTTGTCTGACATGATTTTTGAACTTTGCATAAATTGGCACAACATATACAGTATATCTTTTACCATTCAACTATGTTCGTTGTTGCAAACAAAATGATAATTTAAAGAGGAACTTACCCCACTGTGAAACGGTAGCCAGGGTTGCCAGATCTCCAGACAGAAAGAAGCGATCAGCTCCTTCAAAACAAGCACAAACAAGCGACTCACTCTTTCAAAAAAGGCCCCAAAAAAGCCCAGCGGCCGTTTTAAACAGTATAAACATATTTATTATGGAATTACATATAACCAGCAAAATTATACATTAAAGAACGTATTCAGTCTAAAAAATAAAAATACATTTTGCATTTTTATACAGCTGGTTTGTCATGTGTACAAATTAAAAAATAAAATTAAACTGCAAAGTCAACAAAACAACTTTCTTTATACTGATGCTCAATGAAGCAGGTAGAAAAAAAAACAGCATACAGGCAGGAAAAAACTTTGATTTCTTAAAACTCTGTTTAAAAGTCTCCCATCTGTGGTCGGATCCAGTCTTGAAGAGCACGCTCTTTCTCCCAATCTTTATTATATTTTTTCCATATTTACCCCACTTAGAGCTCATATTAGCGTTGTCTTGTCTAGACAAAGAATAAAGAACAGAGACAAAGAATAAAGAACAATGTTGCATTCGCGTGTAGTCGGATGTCCCGTGAAGAAACACGGTTTTTAATTTTAAACTCACTTTGAAAGTAATTTTCATTAATTTATCATTTTGTTTGCTAAAAACTAACATAGTTGAATGATACAAGATATATATGTTGTGTCACTATATGCAAAGTTCAAAAATGATGTCACAATACCTTTAAAATAACTTCAGGAGTTCGGCTCTGTCGCTTGCGCCAACTGCACCTGAACGTAACACATCCTCCTTGACGTAACATACGTGGAAGGGGGTTGTGACCACAGATATATATCTGTGGTCGTGACAAACTACCTACCACTCGCATTACTGCTCGACTGAAAAACAAGCACAAATAAGCGACTCAATGTCCGCGAGAAGCCCAAAAAACAGCCACAAGCGGCTGACCAAATTTGAAAGCGACTCCAGGAAAAAACAGGCCCAATGCCGCTTGAAATAAGCGGACTTGGCAACTATGACGGTAGCTCCGCCCAAAGACAAGATTTTAAAAAATGCAACAAAGTGGGTGTGTCAAGAGGCACTGCCTAAAGGAGGGGAGGAGGTGGGGCCAGGACCGTGACATGCAGCTAGCATTAGCATAATATATGCAACATGGACAGTGACAGCGACAATGTGTATGGCAAGCGCGTGGCCAGAAAGGAAAAGTGCAGAGAACAGAGCAATGAAGGGTTGTGCTGTATGAGAAAGTGTATCGTGCGGTTTAAGCAATAAAGCAACGTCAGCTCCAAAACAGTATGTTTATTAAGTGTGCAGTGAAACATCACACTCACAATGCTAATGCTACGTTGCTATCGCTAACCCAACCCACGATCTCTGCAAGGGAGTGGCTTTGCTTGAACCTTGTATACTCACGCAGCAGAAGATGTGACGACAGAGTGAGAAGATACGTCAGTGAACAGTCATTGATCAATAAGAAAATTAGGCTGCAGTACCACAGTTCAACCCATAGGATTAGTGTAAACACGTTTTTAGACCAAATATTGCCGATTTAAACAAATACGCACAAAAACATGTAAATTAACACAGACATAGTGCTATACAACATTTTACACACATTCTAGGGAGTTTATCAGATAAAAAAAGTTAATTTTGGGGTAAGTTCCTCTTTAATGAAAATACGTTTAAAAAGTGAGTTTAAAATATGCGCTGTGTTTCTTCACGGGACATCCGGGTACTTCCGCTTGCTAATTTTGTGACGTCAGCAGGAATTTCAGTCTGCGGCTGCGTATAGAACGCAGATTCATTTTCTGCACGTTCGCCTATTTTTTTTTGTATAACTTGAAAAATGCCGTTACGTTGGGTCGCATTTGGGTGTTCTAATATCATCAGTGAACAAGTGAGCCTTTTCACTTTCCCAAAAGATGAAATACTTCGTCAAGACTGGACAAAACAAACAAAGCTGTCCCCCTCGGAGCCCCCCTCGCTCCACCTGAACGGTAAGGCAGAACCTGCGGTTTCTTGTTCAACCCCCTGAACTAACTTCGGCTTCCCAAACTGAAGACAAATCGCTCAAATCTAAACTTAGATTGCTAAATTCGTCGGTTTCTATATTGTGCGCTATTGTTATGTAAAAGGGGCGTTCTAGGAGACATTCCTGCGCTGACGTCACAAAATTAGCAAGCGGAAGTACCCGGATGTCCCGTGAAGAAACACGGCGCGAATTTTAAACTCACTTTTTAAACGAATTTTCATTAAATTATCATTTTGTTTGCAACAACGAACATAGTTGAATGATAAAAGATATGTATGTTGTGTCAATTTATGCAAAGTTCAAAAATCATGTCAGACAACCTTTAACGTTTGTAAAACTCAGAGCTGTGGCTAATCTTATGTTTGCTAATGTTGATTAGCTGGAGCAGCATTATTGATCAGTGCGACTCCAAAAGTTCATCCAATTAGTAATTACAAACTGTTTCATTAAGTCACAAGATGGTTCTTGAGATATTTTGCTAACAGGCTAAACAGGCTTGCCCGGGAGTTTCCATGTCTTTTCCTGTAGGTGGAGCTGTGGGCAGGCATCCATGAACCACAAAGAGACTGGAGATGTTTCAGAACAGCAGCGACCCACTTCAGTCCTGGCTTTGTTCAGACTAGCCATTAGCTCATCAGTCCAGTCAGAACTAAACGTTTTTCTCGCACCTGTCGTTCAAATGGGTACACAATGATTTCCACAACTCTTCTATAAAACATCTGAGCTTCTGCTTTAAGAACAGGAGGCATCTGTTTGAAGGAAGTCAACGTTGTTGTCAACGTTACAGAACAGGAAAAGAACGACCGGAGGTTTCATTGTGATTTTTTATTTTATTTAATAAAAATAGTTTGATTATTTAAATGTAGCTTTGACTTGTCTGTGTTGAAAAAAACAACAACAAAAAACATTGTTTGTCTTCCTGATCTCCGGTTGTTTTGTTTCCACCTCCCTCTCGGTTCTTTACCAGCTCTTCTACAGCTGACTTTATTTCCTGCCGGAGTAAAATGTCCGTACAGCTGACTTTATTTCCTGCCGGAGTAAAATGTCCGATCGACCGTCCTCCGTTTTTATTTTCATTCATGAAAACACAGAAGTTCTCCTCCGTCTCTGTCTGGCTCTCCCTCTCTATCATCAGTTTACCTCATTCCTCTCTGTCACCATTTTTCACAGTCTCATTAATCTCAGCACACACACACATACATGTTCCCATCACTTCTGAGGACATGCTGCTGAATTTCACTAGTTATTTAAAATATTAAAATGTAAATAACTAGAACCAGAGAAAAGATGGACACTCTTTGTAATCTATCCTACAAGTAATTAATAAAAGAAAAAACATTTAAAGTTTGACTTATTTTCTCACGGTTTGTCCCCACAACATGAGGTAAACAGGTTGGCTGACCCTCCACGTTATGATTTCCCATGATGCAGTAGGAGCAGCAGTGGGCTCATCCATCACTGTGGATGAAGTTCAGAACGATGTGGAACCCACAGCGAGCCCAGAGCTCTGGAGGTTCACATCTCGTCTAACTTCTCTGGTAGTTTGTCGTGGAATTACTCTGGAAGTGTCAGATGACGCCTAACGGCTCCTGCTCACCTGTGGGACGCCTCGCGTCCATTATGGAAACATCAAAGTGTTTCTGTCGTGATTATTGAAATCTGGAGAAGTCTTGGGTGGATTCTCCTGAAACATCCTCAGGCAGCTGCAGGATGAGCTGCTGCAGAGGAAGACGAACAAACAAGAAATCACAGCGTAATCTGGAGGACAACAAACGTGATGTTTGTAATCTGGAGACCAACAAACGTGTCATTTGTAATCTGGAGACCAACAAACGTGACATTTGTAATCTGGAGGCCAACAAACGTGACATTTGTAATCTGGAGACCAACAAACGTGACATTTGTAATCTGGAGACCAACAAACGTGACGTTTGTAATCTGGAGACCAACAAACGTGACATTTGTAATCTGGAGACCAACAAACGTGACATTTGTAATCTGGAGACCAACAAACGTGACGTTTGTAATCTGGAGACCAACAAACGTGACATTTGTAATCTGGAGACCAACAAACGTGACATTTGTAATCTGGAGACCAACAAACGTGACGTTTGTAATCTGGAGACCAACAAACGTGACGTTTGTAATCTGGAGACCAATAAACGTGACATTTGTAATCTGGAGACCAACAAACGTGACGTTTGTAATCTGGAGACCAACAAACGTGACATTTGTAATCTGGAGACCAACAAACGTGACGTTTGTAATCTGGAGACCAACAAACGTGACGTTTGTAATCTGGAGACCAACAAACGTGACATTTGTAATCTGGAGACCAACAAACGTGACGTTTGTAATCTGGAGACCAACAAACGTGACGTTTGTAATCTGGAGACCAATAAACGTGACGTTTGTAATCTGGAGACCAACAAACGTGACGTTTGTAATCTGGAGACCAACAAACGTGACGTTTGTAATCTGGAGACCAACAAACGTGACGTTTGTAATCTGGAGACCAACAAACGTGACGTTTGTAATCTGGAGACCAACAAACGTGACGTTTGTAATCTGGAGACCAACAAACGTGACGTTTGTAATCTGGAGACCAACAAACGTGACATTTGTAATCTGGAGACCAACAAACGTGACGTTTGTAATCTGGAGACCAACAAACGTGATGTTTTCCAGATACATATCTGTGATAGATCCTAGTATTGGATATTTTCTGGATACCCATACATAATAAATCCTAGCATTGGATATTTCCGGATACAAATCTGTGACAGATCCTAATATTGGATACTCTTTAGATACACATCTGTGATAGATCCTACTATTGGATATTTTCTAGATACCCATACTTAATAAATCCTAGTATTGGATATTTTCCAGATACCCATCTGACAGATCCTCATATTGGATATTTTCCGGATACCCATACACAATAAATCCTAGCATTGGATATTTGCCGGATACACATCTGTGACAGATCTAACTATTGGATATTTTCTGGATACTCATAGATAATAAATCCTAGTATTAGATATTTTCCGCATACACATCTGACAGATCCACATTTTGGATATTTTCCGGATAACCATACATAATAAATCCTAGCATTGGATATTTACCGGATACACATCTGTGATAGATCCTAGTATTGGATATTTTCCGGATACCCATACTTAATAAATCCTAGTATTGGATATTTTCCGGATACACATCTGACAGATCCTCATATTGGATATTTTCCGGATACCCATACATAATAAATCCTAGCATTGGATATTTGACGGATATACATCTGTGACAGATCCTAGTGTTGGATATTTTCCGGATACCCATACTTAATAAATCCTAGTTTTGGATATTTTCCGGATACACATCTGACAGATCCTCATATTGGATATTTTCCGGATACCCATACATAATAAATCCTAGCATTGGATATTTGCCGGATATTTATCTGTGACAGATCCTGGTATTAGATATTTTCCGGATACACATCAGACAGATCCACATATTGGATATTTTCCGGATATCCATACGTAGTAAATCCTAGTATTGGATATTTTCCGGATACACATCTGTGATAGATCATAGTATTAGATATTTTTTGGATACCCATACATAATAAATCCTAGTATTGGATATTTTCCAGATACATATCTGACAGATCCTCATATTGGATATTTTCTGGATACTCATACATAATAAAGCCTAGCATTGGATATCTTCTGGATACCCATACATAATAAATCCTAGTATTGGATATTGTCTGGATATGTATATTTAACTTTTCATTAATTTTCATTCAACCTTTATTTAGTCAGGTAAATCTTATTGAGCCTCATGGGCTCATTTACGAAAGCGAACTGCTAAAACTAAAGAACGATGAACAGACTACACTTGCTTATTGTGTGTGTGTGTGTGTGTGTGTGTGTATGTGTGTGTAAAATGTTATCTTTACACAAATCCTAAAGGATTTTCTTTTTCTATCAAATGTATATTACACAGATAGGGGATGTGTCAAAGATGTCAAAGATTAGCAACAAAACTG
>JBBPBX010110390.1:0-10881 GCA_038048925.1 Garcialebias charrua | reverse complement strand
ACGATGTCATCAGAACGCTGCATCTGATGACATCGTCATCAGATGCAGCGAGATTCAGTGAGTTGATTCAGTGAGTTGAATTGTCTCCCTTTCACATAAAGGGAGCTAGCTCCCTTTATGGGAATGGAGCCTGCAGGGAGGAGGGAGACAATTCAACTGACTCCTTAACTGTGTTAGGATAGGCTAAGTGCTTGGTGACTGTACAGTACTGTACATTTATCTATTTATAAATAAAAAACAATAAAAAATAAAAATACTGTATATACTGTATATTTTTAATAAATAGATAAATGTACAGTACTGTACAGTCACCAAGCACTTAGCCTATCCTAACACAGTTTTTAAAGATGAAGGAGTCAGTTGAATTGTCTCCCTCCTCCCTGCAGGCTCCATAGGGAGCTTGCTCCCTTTATGTGAAAGGGAGACAATTCAACTTATTCCTTCATCTTTAAAAACTGTGTTAGGATAGGCTAAGTGCTTGGTGACTGTCCAGTACTGTACATGTATTCATTTATAAAAAATAAAAAAAAAATAATTTTTTATTTTTTTTACTATGTGATCCTACTTACGAATTTTTGACATACGAACGCCCCCTAGGGACGGAACTCGCTCGTAAGTCGGGGACTACCATTCTCCATAACCTCCATTGGCTTCCTGTCACCTACAGAATTCAGTACAAAACTGCTCTCATTACACATCAATGCTTGCACGGCACTTCACCTGACTATCTAAAGGACATTCTTGCACCATATTCATCCACCCGGTCTCTACGATCACAGAACAGTAATTTACTTCATATTCCTCGGACCAAATTGAGGACCATGGGAGACCGAGCATTCTGTGTGGCTGCCCCCCGCCTGTGGAACTCCCTCCCTGACGACCTGAGAGCTCCACAGTCACTGGTTGACTTTAAAAGCAGCATAAAGACTTTTCTTTTTAAGCAAGCCTATTCTGCCTCCACATGATTTTATCTTTGATCTTAGCTGATATCATTATTGATTTTACTTGATTTTATCACTTGTTTTATTTTGATCTTTGCTTTGTTACACTTTGTAGCACTTTGAGATTTTTATTAATGAAAAGTGCATTATAAATTGAATTCATTATTATTATTATTATTATTATTATTATTATTATTATTATTATTATTATTATTATTATTATTTATAGATGATTATTGTTTGAATTGATTGTTTGATTGATTTTGTTTTAAGAAGGAGCAGATATGATACGATTTTTTTCTTCTTCTGCTACCTTTCATTTTATATATTGTTTTTTTCCCTTTCATATGTCTGTAAATTGTATTTGTGTTTTTTTTAAAAACTCATAATTTCAAAGGTTCAACAATTTTTTATTTTTTTATTTAGTCATTTTATAATTGTATAATACATTAATGTGTCCTCTTCAGCATCTTTGCCATCTTTTTATTTTCTCACACAAAACTCTGCCCAGACAAGCTCATAACAGAAGCTGTGACCTCAAATTATTACCCGGGGAAGTTGTGTTCGCTGACAGAGGCTTTCATATTAAAGACAGTGTAATAACAAATAATCAGGATTTTTGGTGAGTAAAATGTTGCTATATTCCTAAATAATATTGCAGTTTTATCAGGTTATTTTTTATGCTTTTTTTATGTGTGTCGCAGCTGCACTGGTATGTGTATATATATATATATATATATATATATATATATTATATATATATATATATATATATATATATATATATATATATATATATATATATATATATATATATATATATGTAACCTCATCAAATGGTGAATTCGTTCAGAATAAATCAGGTCTGCGTTGTGTTATTAAGGACCAGGAGACAGGATGAGGTGAAACGTTGTTTATCTGTACAGAACAGAATATGGACTGATCATAAATCAGGTTCATCACAGCGGGTACAGCACCTCATGCCCATCTCGTATGAACTGGCCAACTGCCGTATTTACAACATTAATATTAAACAGAAATACAAATAAATAAAATAATGTGTACCTGTACAGAACAGAATATGGACTGATCATAAATCAGGTTCATCACAGCGGGTACAGCACCTTATGAGGAAAATCATTTCATGTCAGCATCAAGCTAACATAATATTTTACTGGAGCGTTTAACTCAGTGGACCTACCTCATGCCCATCTCGTATGAACTGGCAATGAGATGTCTGTGTTCACAATATTTATAACCGCCAATCAGCCAGAGGGGGCGCTGTTTCACCCATTACACATGAACCTAAACTTGGAAGTAATGACAAGTGGAATTATATTCAATATTAACTATGTTACACTCCCTCCTGCTGAATTCCACTTGCCCCATTACAACAACCAAAACAAAACAACCAAATGAAAGCAAGTAAGAGAAAAAAAAAAACAGTACAGGCACATATACATAAATGGAATAAGACCACTATTCAATTGCACAGGAAACCAATATACAACCACCGTTTCCAAAATCGCTTGTGAGGTACAATCACATCAAATTCACAGTTACAAACACCCAGTCACTAGACTATCCTGAGAGGATCAGTATGAGAAAAGGTTGGCCAAACCCCATCTACATACATAAGGGAAAAAAAAAATATGCCCATTTACATATTTTGTTAATGTGTAACTGCAAACTCACCTCCCAAATAGCAAAACAAACATGAAATATGAAAATTGTTACAACACCTCTAGGTCAAAGTTGAAACAAATTAAACTGTAGTTTTTTTTTCATATACAAGAACTTATCAGACTAATGCTGTTCTTTGGTGCATCATTTCAATAAATCTGGTCACTGGTCTCAACAACCGTCCAGCTCTAGATCTACGGTCAGTCGCACCATCAACTACTGTCACTGTAGTAGTTACTGTAGCAGGTATGTCAGTGAGAGTGTCAGTAACAGGAGCCGGAAATGTCTCTGGGCAAGCCGTCAGGACTGCTGAGCAACCAGAGTCTGCTGAACTGCTGTCCGTCAACGCAGGTCCTGTGGCTCCTTCCAGCACGGTGCCCTCCACCTGCTCAGCATCCTCCACATCTGTCTCACTGCCTGCTCCCAAAGGTAGGTCAGATACCCACGCTCTTGTTCTAAACTCTGCTGAGTCAGAAATAGCATCACTGATGGCTGACCTCCCAGCACTTGGGTCAAGTGAACTTGATGTTTGAGATAGTACAGCCTCCTCCTGGTCATCATGGTTGTCCTCAGGTAGAGGCAGAAAGTTTACTGGCATTATCAGATTGCGGTGGACCACTTTTACTTGGCCTGTAGTGGGATTCTGGATCCTGAAAGTGTGGTTCTCATCATCTTTTCCAATCACCACATACACCGTGCTATCCCAGCGGTCAGCAAGCTTCCTTTTTCCAGGTCCTCCTTTGTTGGCCAGCAGCACTCTGTCGTTCACTTCCACAAGTACACCACGTACTCTCCGGTTGTATAGCTCAGTGTGACGCTGGAGCTGTTTAGTTGCCGTTGACTGGGCTACAGCCATAGCTTCTCTCATGTCCTTTCGTAGTGACTCCACGTAGCGATCATAGTCCACCACCTCCGGATCACTGAGCACCGAACCAAAGATGACGTCCACCGGAAGACGTGGCACCCTTCCAAACATGAGCAGGAACGGAGCATATCCTGTCGTCTCATGCACGGTACAATTGTAGGCAAATGTCAGAGATTTCAGGGCCTCAGGCCAACGATGTTTAGCTCTTGGTGGCAGTGCTCGAATCATGTTGCCTAGAGTCCGGTTCATTCTCTCACATGAGCCATTACCCATAGGGTGATAAGGTGTAGTGTGGGACTTTTGCACGCCTGCCACATTCAGTAACTCTGCAATAAGCAAACTCTCAAAAGTGGCCCCCTGATCGGAATGTAGTCGCTTGGGAAACCCATAGATGCTGAAATAATTGTTCCACAGCTGGTGTGCGACTGCTTTAGCTGACTGATTGGGGCACAAGAAAGCGTGTGCCATCTTTGTGAAGTGGTCAGTAGCTACTAGCACATCCAGTGAACTGTTTGAAGAATCCTCAGCAGTCCAGAAATCAATACTGACAAGTTCAAGAGGTTCAGAGGTCCTTATGTTTTTCAAAGGAGCTCTGGCTTCTGGCTCTGGCGACTTGCTGACAACACATCGTCTGCAGTGTTGTACATACTCAGTAACATCACGCACTAGGCCAATCCAATAAAATCTCTGTCTCGTCAAGTACAGGGTCCGTTGCTGACCCTGATGACCAGCCTCATCGTGAACACCTTGTAACACCTTCTGGCGCAGTGAGCGTGGGACCACAAAAAGGTAGGACTTTTTCTTTGTGACAGGGTTTTTAGCTACCCGTTGCAGGACTCCATCTCTCAATACAAGCTTTTCCCAGCCTTTCAAAAGCTTGAGGACTTCTGATGACTCCTTGACACGTTCTCTTCTGGAAGGTCTCCACTTTCTCTCTACAAAGAACATCACCCTACTTAGAACTGGGTCATTTCTCTGTTTCTCCTGCAACACTTCAAGTGAGAGCACCTCGGAGTTGACCTGTGGGGTTGTTAGAACAGTCTGTGAGAACTGTGGCAGGAGAAGAGCATGCGGGTACACCACAGGACCACTCTCACTGCATCCCTGGAGCACAGCAGCAACCTCCAATGATGATACTGCTCCTGTCTTAACAACCGCCACACCCTGAGATATCTGTTGGTCACACTCAGCTACTTCAGGTGGGTTAGCTGACCAGCGAAACACCTCCTGGACTCCATTAGCACCAACCACTGCAGCCTCTGCCAGCAGCTTGTCATAAGGCACTCTCGTCAAACGGTGAGGCATACTAGGCTGTACGAAGGGCTCTCTGCTAAGGGCGTCAGCCACCACATTCTTTGATCCAGGAATGTACTTGATGTTGAACTGGAATGGCGCCAACTTAGCGATCCACCTCTGCTCACACGCGTCCAGCCGAGCCTTGGACAGGATGTAGGTTAGCGGATTATTGTCCGTCCACACGGTGAATTGATGGCCTCTCAACCAATGATGGAACTTGTCACACACTGCCCATTTTAATGCGAAGAATTCTAGTCGGTGTGCAGGATATTTGGATTGGGCATAACTCAGCGATTTACTTGCAAAAGCAATCGGTCTGGCCGTTGAACCACCTGCAGGCACTTGTGACAGGACTGCACCAAGTCCGTCGGTAGAGGCATCCACAGACAGGAGAAAGGGCTCACTGAAGTTTGGGTGGGCCAGCACCACACAATCTAGCAAAGCCCACTTCAGTTGATGGAAAGCCTGCTGACAATCTGCAGTCCAATCTTCAGCACGGAGCTGTTTGCGGATTTGGCGGCGTTTTCTCCCACCTCCACGCGGACCTTTAGAGCATGAGATTAGCCGAAACAATGGTTTGGCTATGGCAGAACACCCTTCAATAAACTGCTGATAGTAGACTACCATGCCAAGAAAGGAACGGATCTTCTTCTGGGAGGGAATATTTGTGCCAATTTCCATAAGGTCAGACTCTGTGATGATGGTGATAGCAGTCACTTTATCAGGGTCTGTCTTATGATATTTTATTTTATAATGTGCAGGACTCGGGAAAAAGGTTGGCACAATGAAAACACACTCTCAGAACTGTGTACTTCAGTATGCTTTAATAAAAAGTTGCCACAGATACAATAAAACTCTGCAAAGCATAAACATGCTCAATAACAACACACACACACACTGTTATTTGCTAGGATCGAGTATCAATTTAAACCCCGCCACGAATAACAGCAAGCCTCAAGCTTTTACACACACTCAAAAGGCATTGATGTAAAGGATCAAATCCCTCACCGTTGATACAAACGAGGAGGCCTCTTCGTTCGGCAGGAGATGTCATCAATGCAACAAACACCGGGCGTTGATCAAACCCACGGCAGACCTCGGAAATCCATCCGAGCGCCTCCTTATTTTATACCTTCGAGGTGTGTGAATGTGTATTCGTGGTGCGTGTGCGTGCGTGTACTTCACTCTCATCTTAACACAAACATGTTTTTGTGTTAGTCGGTGCAAGGCACGGGTGAGGGATAACATTTGTTATTTTGACTAGATTGTTGCATCTTTTGCCAATAAAGACAAAGTTATATGTGAAAAAGAGTAGGGCCCGTACCCCTCCACATAATCAGTGTCTTCAAAGCAAAAGCTGCCTGTAAAAAGTCAACCTGACACTAAGTATATGGTCAGTTTTAATGAATACACTTAAATTTGATAAAATAGTCAGTTTGCCAGCTGTGTTCTATCAACATCTTACAAAATTGGCTGTGAATATTTATTTGCCTAACTCCCTTTCAGAAGAACTGCAAGGCTTGAAGTGAGATGGGTGATATGCATTCATTCCATCAAAGACCAGTTCTTCGAAGAAGGACGGGCCCCTGAAGCAAAGCCACACAAAACCCCCCACTTCAAGGCTTTAATGCTTGACACTAAACTAAAATGTTTTTTCTCACAAGTGTTGAATTCTTAACATAAAAATTGATAAACATTTAGTCAGAAAAACATTAATACTTCTTAAACTCTTCAGGGTCAGACTGGATCCCATCTATGCTGATGATATGACCAAGAAACTTCACTGACCTCCTCAGAAAGTGACATTTCTTTGGGGCGAGCTTTAGGTTATGGCTCTGGAGTCTCTGGAAGACCATGTGCAGACGCTCCAGCGCTAGGTCTTCTGTTGGAGCAAACACCAGGACATCATCCAGATAGCACAACAAGCTCATGAAGTTCTGGTCACCGAAGATGTTTAGCATCATTCTCATGAATGTGGCGGGACTATTACAGAGTCCTTGAGGCATTCGATTATACTCATACAATCCAAAAGGCGATGAAAAGGCAGTGTACTTTCGGTCAGCTTCATGCACTTCCACATTGTAATAGCCAGAGGTCAAATCCATGGTTGAGAAAAAGGCATTGCCCCCCAGAGCTGCTAGAGCATCAGCTGGATGAGGGAGTGGGTGAGCATCCTTGACAGTGCGTGCATTGATCCATCGGAAATCATTACAGATACGTAGGTCACCCGACTTCTTCCACACGATCACTAATGGAGATGCAAATTCACTGCTAGACTTTCGTATGATGTCACGCTCTTCCATCTCATCTAATGCCTCTCTCAATTTTTCATACTGGGTTGGTGGTATGCGCCTACATGGCAATCGAAATGGTTTCTCATCCATGACTCTGATGCGATGTAGGAAACCAGTGGCTTTACCACAATCCATCTTGTCCCTTGAAAAGATTGATTGGTATTGAACAATGAGCTCAGCCAGTTTAGCCTTATATTCAGGGGCAACGTCACATGACTCAATGTCCACATCCGACAGCCCCAGTCCTCTTAGCCTTGCCTGAGGGGTGTCAACTGTGCACGGTGCCACAAGGTGAGGATGATCTGGTAAAGTCGAGTCCTCTGAGACGAGGCTGTGTTTTGTACTGTTGTCCAACGGTACTTGAACTTGTTGTTGGATGTCGAGTTGGGAACCAGCAAACATCTCCACTGAATCACAAGTACTCACATCTGCCAACTTAGTATTACGTCTCAGAGTAACTAGCTTGTCTGATGGATTAATGACCTTTAATGGGAGCCACCCATCTGCTCTCAGGATTGACACCGACCTCCCCACCAAAACTGTTCTTGGTTTAGATCTTGCAGTTGTTGGCTCCACCACAACAGTACATCCAGCCAACAGACTATTCACCTGTGGCAACTTGCCCCAAATCAGATGCTCTGTCATGGGTTCTAGAGTAACAGCTCGCTTGATTTTGATAGTTCCAACTGCATAATGGACGTCTGAATCGGCAGCTTCCACCCTTGCCAACAAATGTAGCAGTTTCTGCTCTGCATCACTACTGTCACAGAGTGCTGTGGGGCCTTGGTCCTGGATGTCTTGCTTCAGCTTAAACCTGTTAATAATGTATTTCAACAGGTTACTGCCAACAATCAGTTCTTCATTCTGGTTCTCAACGATCAATGTTGGGACAATCACTTTGTAATCATAAAGATCCATCTCCAGATCGCACATGCCAGAAGGTAATGTCCTGGACCCCCCACATCCAATCAACACAGTGGCTGTCGGCTCAAGGGCGGGGCTTCTTAAAACATCCTGCTGTAACAGCTGAGGTATTACTTTAGAGCTCAGTGTGCACGCCATCGACCCGCTATCCAGCAAAGCTCTGACCGTAACCACTCCTCCCAGTGTCACATTTTCATAAAACAAGTTGTCATGTTGTTTGAGTCTCTGAATGTTTTGGATTATTGGTGTATATCCCATTTTTCTCACTTCACATGCACTTTGACATATAGACTCCATGTCATTTTCAACATTTGCAACAGGGGGATCACTTTTAGGCCCAACACTTGTCCCCACCACATGCAGGCCAGTCAGTTTTCCTGAGGCTGCACCACCTGCTTATCGCTCCCAGGCTTCCTCACCACAGTCCCTGGACACTCTGCTCGGATGTGGTCAGGTGCAAAACAGCTGAAGCACAGATGGTTGGACCTGCAGTGGTACTGAGTAGTGTGTCCACCCTCGCTACACACAGCACAAGGTAAGGCAGGCTTTACTTTCGTCGGCTGGTCCCTCTGGGTGTGTACATTGAACCTTCTTTGAACATTGTGCTGTTGTGGCTGCTGCTCCAGCACACGTTCAAGTAGAGCGATGACCCGGTCCAGGCGGTCTGGCGAGCTCTCAGCTGTCTTCCCAATAGCAGCAGCTGGAGGTAGTACTTCAGTACGGAGTGTCGCACTCTGCACAGACGAGGTGACTTCCTGGTGCTGGGAAGACAGGATGCTTGACATTTTGTGTTTGGTTAGTCGCTTGCGATTTCTGCAATTCTCAACAAGCTTCTCGTGAATTTCAGCCACTGTCCAATCTTTCAGCTGCTTACATTTGAATATGAGTGACAGTTCAGGATCAGGGCAGTTCTGGATAAACATGGCAGCTAGATCACCAGACAGAGAGTCAAAAGCCTTATTTTGTCTCTTTAAAGAGTCCTCTGTCATGTCCAAAGCTTTGTTAAGTCTCAGCCAATAGTCAAAGGGATGTTCGTCAGGGTGGGGCACCGTAGCATAAAAGTCTGCTAAGGGCAAGCTAGAGGACATAGTATCACTGAAGTGCTGCTTCAGTATCTCAAAAATGGGCTCAGGTCCTGTAGTCAGATTTAAAACTGGCTTACTGCGTATGCCAACTTTAACTACTTCATGTGCCCTCCCCACCAGCTTAGACATCACCTCATCAGCCTGTTCAGCCACAGGGATGTCTTTCTTTCTCATATAAGTTAACATCATAACCTCCCACTCTTGGACTGAACATGAATCATGATCCCCTTTAAAACTCACAGGTTCTTTCACATCAGGGCGAACAATGACATTTAACATGGTAGACTCGTTAGCTGTAGCTCCAACCACCCCTGGACCCACTGTATTACTCAAACGGGTCTCAATGCAAGCTGCAATACTTTCACCTATTGAAACTCCAATTCGTGAAGCTATGTCACTCAAAAGTCTACCATCAACTTCACACTGTGGAGCATTAACAGTGTCATTAACTCTTTCACCCACATAAACAAAATTTGATTTTGGTGTGGATGCTTCTGGGGTATTCAAATACAAACCCCTACCTCTGGCAACTGCAGGCATAGGAGTAAACATTTCAAACCCCCTCCCCCTACCAAAATAATTATTGCTTGCCATAACTCAGCCCTTAATGATCAAAAGCAACAAAAAACAAAAAAATATATATATATAATAATAATTTTCAGTTATTATTATTAATTATTATTATTATTAATTATTATTAATTTGATCACTTACAAATTAAACACGAGCAAAAGTGCACCTTCAACAAATCAACAAGAAAAACCTGAATGAAAAAGCTGTAAAAACATTAAAACTTATTTTGTCTCAAAGTGCCCCTCCTCCTTCAGAGAGCGCAGCGCAGAGAGAGAGAGAGAGAGAGAGAGAGAGAGAGAGAGAGAAAGAAAGAAGAAAAAAAAGACCTCCTGTATCATAGTGCAGCCACAGCGCTCAATCAACACAAAACGGTTAAAATGAATTAAAAAAAATAGCTCCACACTTTCAGACTGGCCACTGCACTACCAGACTGAGCAGCGAAGAATCCACACGGGGCTGCGGTACCGGCCGGGTCTGATGAACGGGACAGATGCGCGCGCAGCCACCAACTGCCGCGGCTCCAGGGTGTAGACGCAGCCCACCAACTGCCGCGGCTCCAGAAAGTAGACGCAGCCACTCGCGCTGGAGTAGTTGAAGAACGGGTCACAGGCACCAATGTAACCTCATCAAATGGTGAATTCGTTCAGAATAAATCAGGTCTGCGTTGTGTTATTAAGGACCAGGAGACAGGATGAGGTGAAACGTTGTTTATCTGTACAGAACAGAATATGGACTGATCATAAATCAGGTTCATCACAGCGGGTACAGCACCTCATGCCCATCTTGTATTAACTGGCCAACTGCCGTATTTACAACATTAATATTAAACAGAAATACAAATAAATAAAATAATGTGTACCTGTACAGAACAGAATATGGACTGATCATAAATCAGGTTCATCACAGCGGGTACAGCACCTTATGAGGAAAATCATTTCATGTCAGCATCAAGCTAACATAATATTTTACTGGAGCGTTTAACTCAGTGGACCTACCTCATGCCCATCTTGTATTAACTGGCAATGAGATGTCTGTGTTCACAATATTTATAACCGCCAATCAGCCAGAGGGGGCGCTGTTTCACCCATTACACATGAACCTAAACTTGGAAGTAATGACAAGTGGAATTATATTCAATATTAACTATGTTACATATATATATATATATATATATATATATATATATATATATATATATATATATATATATACTATATATA
>JBBPBX010110389.1:0-10881 GCA_038048925.1 Garcialebias charrua | reverse complement strand
CTAAGCTACCGGTAACATGCTTTTTTTTGTGTGTGTGTTAAACCTACGGTGCCTGCATCTTGCTAAATTTTAATATATTAATTTAATATAAAATCACGCGCTCATAGCGAGTTTGTGTTGAGTGGGTGCGCGCTTAATTCTTTGTTTACTTTTTTGTGTGTGTTTAACGCACTTCTTGCTAAATTTTAATATATTAATTTAATAATAATACGGTAATAATAATGAATTGTTTTTATAACGCACGTTTTATTAACAAAAATCTCAAAGTGCTACAAAGTGCAGCTAAAATTACCGGTAAAGGTAAAAAACAAGTGATAAAATCAAGCACCGGTAAGATCAGTGATAAAACAACCAAAAACCATAATAAAAATGAGTAATATCAACTAAGATCAGAGTTAAAATCATGTGGAGGCAGAGTACGGTACGCTCGCTTAAAAATAAAGGTCTTTAAAGGTGGAGTCTGCAGTTTCTGTAGAACATCAGCACTTAGAAAAAATTTCAACAAGCAAAGCATTCTGATCCCTCCCCCTCAGAGCCATATATGGCACTGCCCCCTTGTGGTCTGTTAAAATTCAAATTCAAGCTCTGTTTTTATTGGCTGATTCGAATTCAAGCTCGGTTTTTATTGGCTGGTTACAAACTTTGTTTTTATTGGCTGGAAAATGGCGGGTCACTTTTTCTTTTTAGAAATGCTTATTTACCACCTGGAGAAGCAAGGGGACAATATTTTTTTTTTAGTTTTTTTCAGAGATTACCTCTCTAACATCAATCTAGTGACAGAGTGAAGAAATATGTTAAAAATATATTGTTAGAAAAGTTACATATAGCAGCTTTAAGCCTTGTTTAAAGTCAACCAGTGACTGTGGAGCACTGGTTTAATAAAAATGTGGACATGTGATGTGGACATGTGATGTGGACTTTTGATGTGGACATGTGATGTGATGTTGACAAACAAAGAAACATTTTATGTTGCAGGTCACTTGGTGCGCTCACAGCAGGTCTGTGAGTGCGCGCTCGATTCTTTTAGCCCAACACCAATATCTGCCTTTTGTCTTTCTTACGCTAGGTCCAGACTCATCAGATCACTGGTGGCCATATTATTAATATGGACGAAGTACCGTTGACATTTGACATTCTGCTTGGACGTAGTGTCTCCCAGAAGGGGGAGAAGAACATCAACATCCTCACCACAGGCCATGAGAAGTCCCACTTCACAGTGGTTCTGGCCTGTGGTGATGACGGCAGCAAACTTCCCCCCATGGTCATCTTCAAAAGGAAGACGATCCCAAAGGAGGACTTCATCTCCAGGGTGGTGGTGGCCGTGAACCCGAAAGGATGGATGGACGAAGCGATGATGCTCCACTGGATCACCAAGTGCTTCGTCCATCGTCCTGACGGGTTCTTCAGGACCAAGAAGGCTCTCCTGGTGATGGACAGCATGCGTGCCCACATCTCGGACGCCATGAAGTCCAAGGTGAAGACCCTCAACACTGTGCCCACAATCACCCCAGGGGGGCTGACAAAACTCTTGCAACCACTTGACATCTCGGTCAACAGGAGTTTCAAGGCCTCCCTGAGGAAGTTGTGGGAGCAATGGATGATAAGTGGAGAGCACAGCTTCACAGCGACGGGGAGGATGCGGCACGCCACTTTCGCCCAGGCGGTTGAGTGGGTGGACAAGGCCTGGGCATCAGTCACCACCCGCACCATCAAGGCTGGGTTCAGGAAGGCGGGAATCCAGCCTGCTGGAGCTGGTGCTGAGGCAAGCAGTGATGATGATGAGGAGGAGGAGGAGGAGGAGGAGGAGGGTCCTCTCACCACTGGCAGGCTGGATCCAACACTGGCAGAGCTTTTCCAAAGCGACACAGAGGATGAGGAGTTTTTGGGCTTTGAGTGAGGTGTACCGGTACTGTAAATATTTGTAATTATTGTAAATAAACACCACAAAAACATATCTGTTTCAGTCATCTTTATGTGCGGGTGTACAGGTACCGTAGTAATTTCAAAGCTGCTTTATTTAAGGTTTGTGGGTGTACCGGTAACTGTCAAAGTGCATTTCAGTCAGCTGCACCTCCAGATGCAGCATCTTTCAACTGCACCTCCAGATGCAGCATCTTTCAACTGCACCTCCAGATGCTGCATCTTTCAACTGCACCTCCAGATGCAGCATCTTTCAGCTGCACCTCCAGATGCTCCTTCTCCCAGCTCTCCTGCACTGGTTTCCACAGCAACTGCAACTCTGAGCAGATAACTTTCAGGTGCAACTGATTTGTACCGTACCGTAATCATTTATTAACAAAAATTAAACTGAGACACAGTCTTACAAAAAAGGCAGCCAACAAATATTTTTTTAGGAGTCTGTAGTTTAATTTGAATGATGTTTGTGGTATTTACATTCTGAAATAAACTGATTTGTAATCATTTATTAACAAAAATTAAACTGAGACACAGTCTTACAAAAAAGGCAGCCAACAAATATTTTTTTAGGAGTCTGTACCGGTAGTTTAATTTTAATGATGTTTGTGGTACCGGTATTCCATCCATCCATCCATCCATCCATCCATCCATCTTCTTCCGCTTATCCGGGGTCGGGTCGCGGGGGTAGCAGCCTAAGTAGGGAGGCCCAGACTTCCCTCTCCCCAGCCACTTGGAGCAGCTCCTCCGGGGGAATCCCAAGGCGTTCCCAGGCCAGCCGAGAAACATAGTCCCTCCAGCGTGTCCTGGGTCTTCCTCTGGGTCTCCTCCCGGTGGGACATGCCCGGAACACCTCACCAGGGAGGCGTCCAGGAGGCATCCTAACCAGATGCCCGAGCCACCTCAACTGGCTCCTCTCGATGTGGAGAAGCAGCGGCTCTACTCCGAGTCCCTCCCGGATGACTGAGCTTCTCACCCTATCTCTAAGGGAGAGTCCAGCCACCCTGCGGAGAAAACTCATTTCAGCCGCTTGTATCCGAGATCTTGTTCTTTCGGTCATAACCCAAAGCTCATGACCATAGATGAGGGTGGGAACGTAGATCGATCGGTAAATTGAGAGCTTTGCCTTTTGACTCAGCTCTCTCTTCACCACGACAGACCGGTACAGCGCCCGCTTCACTGCGGAATGTAAACCCTCCCTGGGCTGCCACCTTACCGTGGTGGAGGGGTTTGAGTGTCCCAATGATCCTAGGAGCTATGCTGTCAGGGGCTTCATGCCCCTAGTAGGGTCACCCAAGGCAGACAGGTCCTAGGTGAGGGATCTGACAAAGTGCAGCCCAAAAACCCCTATGATGAGTGCAATTAATGGACTAAGTTTTCCCTCGCCCGGACGCGGGTCACCGGGGCCCCACTCTGGAGCCAGGCCCGGAGGTGGGGCACGCTGGCGAGCGCCTGGTGGCCGGGCTTTTACCCATGGAGCTCGGCCGGGCACAGCCCGAAGAGGAGACGTGGGTCCCCCTTCCCATGGGCTCACCACCTGTGGGAGGGGCCAAAGGGGTCGGGTGCAATGTGAGATGGGTGGTGGCCGAGGGCGGGGACCCTGGCGGTCTGATCCTCGGCTACAGAAGCTGGCCATTGGGACATGGAATGTCACCTCTCTGGTGGGGAAGGAGCCTGAGCTAGTGTGTGAGGTTGAGAGGTTCCGACTAGAAATAGTCGGACTCACCTCAACGCATGGCTCTGGCTCTGGAACCAGTTTCCTTGAGAGGGGTTGGACACTCTTCCACTCTGGAGTTGCCCCTGGTGAGAGGCGCCGAGCAGGAGTGGGCATACTGGTTGCCCCCCATCTTTAATAAAACTTTCAAAGTTGCCTTTTTGGACATGCATGCATATATTTGTACAAACTGCACTTGCCTATAGAGATGAGATTATTACAGCCTCATATAAAATCAATAATGATGATGATTTTTTCATACTTTTATACTATTATGATAATAATACTATTATGATAATAATACTATTATAATAATACTATTATGATAATATTACTATTATACTGATGAAATGTTCATACTTTTATACTATTATGAAAAAACTCAGGACAGTGTTACACTTTTACTATTTTATGCTTATGTTTATTAAATGTTTTAGGGTTTAGTGTTTAGATGGTTACTGTTGCACCGAGGCACTGAGAGAAACGCAATTTTGGTCCTGTGTATGTCCTGTACATATTGCAGTTCTGACAATAAAGTTGACTTTGACTTTGACTTTGATATTGGAATAGTATTGTCTGATATCCAGATGTAGGTCTCAGGATCGGATCGGAAGTTTAAAAAAATGTGGATCGGTGCATTCCTAATTTAAATACAAGATCTCGTTACAGTCTACCCTGTCAATCATTTCAACAACAAACATCAGGAAGTGCCGAAGCTGCAGGATGAGGACCAGACTGATATTCTGAACGTTGTAACATATCTCACTGCTGCCACTGTTGTCAAGAATGGGACAACATGTGTCACTTGTAATGTTTGATTTCCATTGTTTTTAATCAGTCACAATTTACTATAGTCTTTACAGATTCAGATTAATTTGTAGAGATACAGTAGAGTGCTGTATGAATGGAGGATCAGTTCCTCCAAATCTGAGGCAATGGTCTTGAGCCGGAAAAGGGTAGGGTGCCCTCTTCAGGTCGGAGAGGAGGTCCTGCTCAGAGTGGAGGAGTTTAAGTATCTTGGAATATTGTTCACGAATGAGGGGAACATGGAATGTGACATAGATAGGCAGATAGGTGCAACATTGGCAGTGAAGTGGGCGCTGTATCGGTCTGTCGTGGTGAAGAGAGAGCTGAGTCAAAAGGCAAAGCTCTCAATTTACCGATCGGTCTACGTTCCCACCCTCATCTATGGTCATGAGCTTTGGGTTGTGACCGAAAGAACGAGATCTCGGATACAAGCGGCTGAAATGAGTTTTCTCCGCAGGATGTCTGGGCTCTCCCTGAGAGATAGGGTGAGAAGCTCAGTCATCCGGGAGAGACTCAGAGTAGAGCCGTTGCTTCTCCACATTGAGAGGAGCCAGTTGAGACACTTCCCACCGGGAAGAGACCAAGAGGAAGACCCAGGACACGCTGGAGGGACTATGTTTCTCGGCTGGCCTGGGAACGCTGTAGTGTAAAGCGCTTTGAGTATCTTGACTAGATAGAAAGACGCTATTTGAATTGAAATATATTTCTATCAGTATTACATTACACCCACTATGCTCCATTATTTGTATTCACTTAATTCTGCCTTATAATGTGAAATGTGACACTAGGCAGAACGTTTTTCTCTCGGGCTTTGTTTTCACTAGGGAACAGTTACACGCCTGCACATACACAGACATAACACTGGATGATTGACATACAGAGCTGATAGTTTGTTGACAGAAAGGAGGGTCACGTGGTAGTGTAGGTGGTTCCAGGGCGGTCCTGAAGCAGTCCAAGGAGGTTCCAGGGTCCAAGGAGGCGGTGACGACATCCGGGGTTTTTATAACCGTGGCCCTGCCTTTGAAGATGTGTGTGTGGACTGTGTTGGAGTCAGGTCTGTTGTCTGCTGTAAGGTTTATTCTTATATGTACAATAAACCTACATAAAATTTGCACATTCGTTTCAGAGCTTCCTTCAACCTTTTGAATTCGCAACAGAATACAGTCCGTAGGTGACGACTCTTCATCTCTCATATTTTAAGAAAATTCATTATCTAAAACCATTTGAACTTCTTTCTTCGGCTCTCGACAAAGCAAGTCGCATATCTTTTTGCTCCTTCCCTCCCTAAGTTTTTCCTCCTCCCTGCTTGCTTTTTGTCTCGTCTGACTCTTCAGCGCTCACTCGAACCAATTTGCGATGGATTTAATAAATTGGGCTGTTTCTTCAATAGATAAGATTTTTTCCACGAAGCGGACCGTGCCAGGAGAAGCTGTCTGTCCCTCTGACACACACGCGGTTGGATACATGATGGACTCGTGGGGACAGTGGCAGCCTATGTGTCTGACCGTCTTGACTGTCGAAGACGTGGAAGATTTGTGGATTATTGGCCTATTGGTGGCAGCTGCTCTGTTTTTCGGCGTCGGCGGAGCTGTCTGCTACCTGAAGCTGAGGAGGGCTTTGGCGGCTATCAGCGCGCTGGCGAAACTCCCTGATCATTATGATTCTCTGATCCGAGCCGTGAGCTCCTCATCCCAGCTGTTGTACGAGCTCAATCGCACGTTGGGAGCGGCGGTGGACAACCGCGGTTCTGCGGGGCGCTTTGGAACTCGTTTACAGCCGCCCGGGCTAAATCAGGGCACAGATGGGGGTTCATAGAACGGAACCTCATATGATTTGGAACTTTGGCCCTGAAACAGCATCTGAACTTGGAAGGCTGCAGTGAAAAGAACACTGTGGTCTGGATTGAAGATAAACAAAAAGACTATCTAATCTGGTTTCGGCACACGTCCTTGAAAAGAGGACTGTTTGGAAGCTATTCTCCTGGAGCGTAGAGCTGAAGTGCCCTTGCTGACCTCCCCCCCCCAGAGATCTCTGTGCGTGCCTCGGATAACGCCCAGCTGAACAACTGCTGAACTGTGTTCTCTGAAGTTACTCGCAGACTCTATATCTCCTTGCATGTCGTCAAAACTGCAACAATGTCTCGTGTGGTTGTGCTTATGCTGATAGAGTTTTTGGGACTTTATCATGGAGTGTCTTCAGGCAATCTTTGATAAATTCTTTTTTTGAATATCACAAATGATACCTATTGTGTTTTTCCTTTTTCCATATCTGATTTGCTCTTCATCCAGGACGGATGAGAGACGGCCGCGCTGATGAACATGTCATGTGTTTTGAATTGCAGCAGCTTAACATTCTCTGCCCCTCCTCTGGATGACTGTGTTTACATTATCACGTTGTATTGGTGTGAACTGGTGCAATGTTAATAAAAAATCTCTTATCTCTCTTATCTAAAAGTCTTGTGATGCATGAGCGAGGCTTATTGACCT
Organism: Garcialebias charrua; assembly: GCA_038048925.1. Lineage (NCBI taxonomy): Eukaryota > Metazoa > Chordata > Actinopteri > Cyprinodontiformes > Rivulidae > Garcialebias > Garcialebias charrua. The sequence continues at coordinate 3,960 of JBBPBX010110389.1, read as the reverse complement.
CATGCAAAGAACTTGAGAAACCCTTGCAAATTTTTGAAGCATTTTTGGAAATTTCTTGCAATGCCTTTATTTTTTTCTCTCGGACAGCTCCGTGAGATAACAGCTTTTAAAGAACTATTTTCCAAAACATGCTAGATGGCAAACACTTGAAAGCTTGTAATTTTATTTTATCCCGAAAGATAAACAACTTACTTATTCTCTACTGCTATACAGTACATAGTCTATCATAGGCAGAGCTGACCAATAAGAGTGAAGAAGAAAACCTTTTGGATATCGTTATGTTGTAAAACTATCCTTTGAAGTCAAACATTCACAGCAATTGACCAGAAAATTAAAGTAAATGAACATTATTAAAAGTCCTTTGTTAAAAGTGTTTTGTTGTTATATGAAAGGCCAATGGACTGCTATGATTCTATCTGTGATGAATAATAGCATTTATTTATAGCACGTATTTCTGTGTTTAAAACAAATTAACCTTGTAAATTCCTAAAAGTCTAGCAGCTTAAATAGTAACACTGAAGAGTTCACATTGTTGCTTTTATAAAGACTTTTCATTAAAAACCATTCAGTTGTTTAAGAGAATACTTTGGATTATTAACAAGAAATGTTTTAAAGAAGATAATGCGGATGTGGTTAATGACTTTTTCGAAATTGCATCAGTGTTGCCTTTCTTGTCCTTTACAAGTGAAGTGCCATAATTTAGGTTTATTTTATGATTTTCTTATATACGCATGCACGCACACACAGTTGAAAGAAGAGGGCGATAACAGAATTATTGATGAATGAGCTGAATGCAGTTAGGGAAGCATGAACGAGAGAGAAGGGGCGTGCTTAGATTAAGGTAGCACAAAGCAAATTGGGTTTGCCATTATTACACAATTCAGACTGCAGAAAGCCCCTAACCATAAGAGACAAATGAGGCCTGAGATTCATAAAAGCTCCATTAACGGGAGCAAAGGGGGTGAGGGCAGGCCATCAATGAGTCCGTTTAATACCAAACATTTATAGATCTGCGTCTATGGCCTGTGGCATGTAATGACTAGACTGCAGGGCTCCGTCTCCTTCAAGGAACATCCATCCAGACCGCTAAATTAGGATCAAAATAGATTCTTTCAAAACTTCCTCATTTCCAACAAGTTCACTTAATCTCTGTTCTTAACGCAAACTGTGAAAACATAGTTAACGTGTGACCTTTCGTTTACCTGTTGAACCGTTCTTTTAACATAGCTTGGTTTGCTTTTAATTCAGATCATGATAATAATAATAATAATAATTAATTCAATTTATAACGCACTTTTCATTACTGAAAATCTCAAAGTGCTACACATATATTGAATGCTACACACATTCATAAACCGGTAGCGGCAGACTACCATGCAAGATGCTTTCCAGTCCTACCGGGAGCAACTCAGGGTTAAGTGTCTTGCCCAAGGACACAACGACACATGGTGCGGGTCCCGGGAGTCGAACCACCAACTTTCCGATCGGGAGACGACTGCCATTACCACTACACCACGGCCGATCATGTTAGATCATTCTAACTTGGCGATTGCACTCAATGCAGTTCATCATTTTTTTTAAATCTGACCATCTGTTTGCTCACTTAAACATTGTCATTTGCAGGTGCTTTTGGAGATCAATGAAGTTGTCAAGGACTTCATAAAGCCATCACCATAACCATAACACAGCCACTCTCATACCCCGCTTAACTGACTGAGAGCACATCATTGCCCATTCAGGCTAATGTGCTAATACGTCTTAGTTCTAATATCAACGCTACGTTGGGGCTCGATGGATGAGATCCCTGACGCAAACCAGATTATCTAGTCATCTGACTGCCTCTCAAATGGCCAGAGTAGGGGGAAATTGAGTGTCTCATTATCACCATCTGCAGACAGCTCTCCACTAATCTAAAAAAAAAAACTGATGCCATCCAAGTCTGAATATTCGCTTAGCGGGCAGGGGGCACCAAGGGCTGGCTGTTTCCTACCAGTGCACATTGGAAGACCCATGTCTCACACACTCATCAAGAGCAGTATTAGTGCTCAAGGCAGTGACATCTGTCAGTGGAGTATGGTTACAGATGGTGGGTCATGTTTCAAACTGAGTGTGGCGGGAGAGGGAGCAATGAGCCAACTGGGGGATAGAGAGTTTCAAGAATTGTTTATTGCCGGGCTATAATTGGATAAACCTTGCATCTAACCTCTTTAGGCCTGTCACATTGCTTCATCCTCACAAGACCAATCTCAACTTATTTGATTGAGTTTATGTTCAATTGAAACTTATCACTTTTTCCCCCTCTCTCTTTTGTTTTAAGACTCGTGAAACGAAGTGTGTAAGTGAGATTCATTTGCTCTGATCACATCCATATGAAAGCAGTTAGATTGCTTGTACATTTATTTTTATTGTACCTTTCTGCTTTGTTCTTTATTCCTCCAGGCTGCAAACTCTAAACTGCCTCAGGAATGTCTCTGAACTAGTGTTATACTCTGCCAACAAGAACAAATGCTTGGTAGCCATGAGCAAACATATGCTAAGGTTTGACTTCAGACTGGTGTCATTAGCATTTACTGTGTTACACAGTTATAGTAAAATTAATATAAAATCTATCAAACTACTTCTTCTCTTGGCTTTTCCATCTTACTCTGTCTTCTGCATCCTTTGTCCTGTTGGCTCACAATCAGCAAATTGTTACGAGTTCAAGGGTTGAAGGAAACTCTGAAACGGTCCTCACTCCAACTACCTCCATGTTCTTCCTATAAACTGCATATACGTGTGTGTGTGTGTGTTCACGTGTGTGTGTGTGTGTGTGTTAAAATGACGTAGGTTTAAGAGTTTAGAAAATTGCAAAAGTGTGGGAAAACTTTATAAAGCCTTAAAATAAATATAAATACTAAAATAAATATAATGTTTGCCATTTTCCATATGTCAAGGTGGTGTGTGGAACATAACCCCCACAATAATAAAGGGACTACTGTATACCACAATGTGTCCACTTTTTAATCAAATGTATAATGTAAAAAAAAAAGTTCACATTTATAGCTGCTTTTGCATTAAAACTTTTGTTGACAGGAAGTATTTTTTTCTTTGTAGGTTCATATTTTATTCTTGTGAATTCTGTTCCACTCTTTGTGGGACAATGGCTGAACAGCCCAGCAGGTGTCTATATTTAACAAATTACTTTCTGTTTCATCAATTATACTTCAATTTACACTTATACTAGTGAAATTTGTTGTAATATTTTGGGTGGTTGGTGAGGACTCGGGAGTCCAAACAACCAGGTTACAGGCAGGCGGACAGATGTAATTCCAAAACAGTATTTCATAAAGATTATAAAAAACACCCAATTAGCAGATTTGACAAAAAACAGGACTGAGAGTAGACAGGATTTACATGTGAGGGAGTCAAACACTGAGCAGCCCAGGGAGTTAATATCTACTAGCAGAAGTGATTAGTAAACGGGAGCAGGTGTTCAGATTACAGATGAAAGAGAGATGTTAGAAAGAGACTGATTAATATCAGGCTAAGGGAAAACAACGTGCAGAGAAAAAAACCAATCACTAAAACATATTGATATGTGAGAAACAAAGAAATCATAAACTGGGAGCACGAACCGCAAACCAATGTCAAGAAAACAACAAACTGTGACTTATACATTAGTAAGAATATAGAGATATATTTAACCAAGTTTTCTCATTTTATCACACATATCGCATATAACAACGGTAAGTTGCCAATTTCACTGCTTAAAAGTTTTGAACCTAGTACAAGCTTCTTTAGCAGATTGCATTTCATGTCAGTTATGTGTATGTGATGCATTATTGTTGCATTTATACAACAAAAAGCAAACTATATTACAGAAAAAATATACAGTATATATTTTTATGTGCGTGTGTTTAAAGGGATTTTAAACAACTGCTAAGTTCATGGTGAAAACCAACGCAGACATGTTCCTGTTTT
>JBBPBX010110388.1:0-10881 GCA_038048925.1 Garcialebias charrua | reverse complement strand
GACAGTAATGAGCTGTTATCGGATTGTCTGATTACTGTATAGCGTATTGCTGTCCTGACAAAACACTGTCCTTAAAAACCACAAAACAGTCACACACACAAACACACACAATTTTAGTAGAACATGTTATATTTACATGTATATGTCTATCTGATATGCATATATACATTTATATGCATATATGTATATACACTGTACAGTACATGAATATGCATTTATGATATGCTTATATACATGTATATATGTATATTTGTGTGTATGTATATGACATAGATATCAATTATATAAATAATGCAGGGATTGTTAAGTATGACTTCAATATTATTAGTCACAGTTTTTTAATTTATAGTTTTCTTTCATTCAGCTAATTTTAATTTCATCTTAGTCCACCTATCATGAGAGGAGTTTTGTAAATACTCTGTCCATTTATCTTTCCTTTATGTGAGATGGATACTTGGGCCAAAAACAAACAATCATGTAATGTTTATTGGTTTACATGTGACAGCAGCTATCATCAAAATGTAGAATTTCCTCTAAATATAAGTATAAATGATCTCTTACAGATGTCATGTGAACACGTCCAGAGTCAGGAGATCGCAGGTAGCCAGAAGCACGATCAACTTCCTTTAAACACGAATACCAAGGTACATTTTAGTTCTTGTGTTCCTAAACAGAATTACTTGCTACGTGTGGTTTCATCAACCTTAATGTTCAATTAGGTGTGTATAGGAGTGTACTATGGTTTTTATGGACAGTTGTTTGTTTGGACAGTCAGACGCTATAAACAATCAGACAATCAATCAGATAACAGCTCATTACTGTCCTGACAAAACACTGTCCTTAAAAACCACAAAACAGTCACACACACAAACACACACAACTTCAGTTGAACATGTTATATTTACATGTATATGTCTATCTGTACATTATATGTATATGCATATATATACATGTATATGTTTATGCATATATACATCTATATGTTTATGCATATGTACATATATGCATATTCTTGTATATATACATATATGCATTTACATGTTTAAATGCATTTGCATATACAGTACATGTATATATGCACTTACATATACATGTATATATGCACTTACACATACATGTAAATAGGCACTTACATATACGTGTAATAGGCATGTAAATATAACATGTTCAACTCAAATTGTGTGTGTTTGTGTGTGTGACTGTTTTGTGGTTTCTAAGGACAGTGTTTTGTCAGGACAGTAATGAGCTGTTATCTGATTGTCTGATTATTGTATAGCGTATTGCTGTCCTGACAAAACACTGTCCTTAAAAACCACAAAACAGTCACACACACAAACACACACAACTTCAGTTGAACATGTTATATTTACATGTATATGTCTATCTGTACATTATACGTATATGCATATATATACATGTATATGTTTATGCATATATACATCTATATGTTTATGCATATGTACATATATGCATATTCTTGTATATATACATATATGCATTTACATGTTTAAATGCATTTGCATATACAGTACATGTATATATGCACTTACATATACATGTATATATGCACTTACACATACATGTAAATAGGCACTTACATATACGTGTAATAGGCATGTAAATATAACATGTTCAACTCAAATTGTGTGTGTTTGTGTGTGTGACTGTTTTGTGGTTTCTAAGGACAGTGTTTTGTCAGGACAGTAATGAGCTGTTATCTGATTGTCTGATTATAGCGTATTGCTGTCCTAACAAACCACTGTCCATTAAAACCACAAAACAGTCACACACACAAACACACACAATTTTAGTAGAACATGTTATATTTACATGTATATGTCTATCTGATATGCATATATACATTTATATGCATATATGTATATACACTGTACAGTACATGAATATGCATTTATGATATGCTTATATACATGTATATATGTATATTTGTGTGTATGTATATGACATAGATATCAATTATATAAATAATGCAGGGATTGTTAAGTATGACTTCAATATTATTAGTCACAGTTTTTTAATTTATAGTTTTCTTTCATTCAGCTAATTTTAATTTCATCTTAGTCCACCTATCATGAGAGGAGTTTTGTAAATACTCTGTCCATTTATCTTTCCTTTATGTGAGATGGATACTTGGGCCAAAAACAAACAATCATGTAATGTTTATTGGTTTACATGTGACAGCAGCTATCATCAAAATGTAGAATTTCCTCTAAATATAAGTATAAATGATCTCTTACAGATGTCATGTGAACACGTCCAGAGTCAGGAGATCGCAGGTAGCCAGAAGCACGATCAACTTCCTTTAAACACGAATACCAAGGTACATTTTAGTTCTTGTGTTCCTAAACAGAATTACTTGCTACGTGTGGTTTCATCAACCTTAATGTTCAATTAGGTGTGTATAGGAGTGTACTATGGTTTTTATGGACAGTTGTTTGTTTGGACAGTCAGACGCTATAAACAATCAGACAATCAATCAGATAACAGCTCATTACTGTCCTGACAAAACACTGTCCTTAAAAACCACAAAACAGTCACACACACAAACACACACAACTTCAGTTGAACATGTTATATTTACATGTATATGTCTATCTGTACATTATATGTATATGCATATATATACATGTATATGTTTATGCATATATACATCTATATGTTTATGCATATGTACATATATGCATATTCTTGTATATATACATATATGCATTTACATGTTTAAATGCATTTGCATATACAGTACATGTATATATGCACTTACATATACATGTATATATGCACTTACACATACATGTAAATAGGCACTTACATATACGTGTAATAGGCATGTAAATATAACATGTTCAACTCAAATTGTGTGTGTTTGTGTGTGTGACTGTTTTGTGGTTTCTAAGGACAGTGTTTTGTCAGGACAGTAATGAGCTGTTATCTGATTGTCTGATTACTGTATAGCGTATTGCTGTCCTGACAAAACACTGTCCTTAAAAACCACAAAACAGTCACACACACAAACACACACAACTTCAGTTGAACATGTTATATTTACATGTATATGTCTATCTGTACATTATATGTATATGCATATATATACATGTATATGTTTATGCATATATACATCTATATGTTTATGCATATGTACATATATGCATATTCTTGTATATATACATATATGCATTTACATGTTTAAATGCATTTGCATATACAGTACATGTATATATGCACTTACATATACATGTATATATGCACTTACACATACATGTAAATAGGCACTTACATATACGTGTAATAGGCATGTAAATATAACATGTTCAACTCAAATTGTGTGTGTTTGTGTGTGTGACTGTTTTGTGGTTTCTAAGGACAGTGTTTTGTCAGGACAGTAATGAGCTGTTATCTGATTGTCTGATTACTGTATAGCGTATTGCTGTCCTGACAAAACACTGTCCTTAAAAACCACAAAACGGTCACACACACAAACACACACAACTTCAGTTGAACATGTTATATTTACATGTATATGTCTATCTGAACATTATATGTATATGCATATATATACATGTGTATGTTTATGCATATATACATCTATATGTTTATGCATATGTACATATATGCATATTCTTGTATATATACATATATGCATTTACATGTTTAAATGCATTTGCATATACAGTACATGTATATATGCACTTACATATTCATGTATATATGCACTTACATATACATGTATATAGGCACTTACATATACATGTAAATAGGCACTTACATATACGTGTAATAGGCATGTAAATATAACATGTTCAACTAAAATTGTGTGTGTTTTTGTGTGTGACTGTTTTGTGGTTTCTAAGGACAGTGTTTTGTCAGGACAGTAATGAGCTATTATCTGATTGTCTGATTATAGCGTATTGCTGTCCTAACAAACCACTGTCCATTAAAACCACAAAACAGTCACACACACAAACACACACAATTTTAGTAGAACATGTTATATTTACATGTATATGTCTATCTGTACAGTATATGCATATATATACATGTATATGCATATATGTATATACACTGTACAGTACATGACTATGCATTTATGATATGCTTATATACATGTATATATGTATATTTGTGTGTATGTATATGACATAGATATCAATTATATAAATAATGCAGGGATTGTTAAATATGACTTCAATATTATTTGTCACAGTTTTTAAATTTATAGTTTTCTTTCATTCAGCTAATTTTAATTTCATCTTAGTCCACCTATCATGAGAGGAGTTTTGTAAATACTCTGTCCATCCATCTTTCCTTTATGTGAGATGGATACTTTGGCCAAAAACAATCATGTAATGTTTATTGGTTTACATGTGACAGCAGCTATCATCAAAATGTAGAATTTCCTCTAAATATAAGTATAACTGATCTGTTACAGATGTCATGTGAGCACGTCCAGAGTCAGGAGATCGCAGGTAGCCAGAAGCACGATCAACTTCCTTTAAACACGAATACCAAGGTACATTTTAGTTCTTGTGTTCCTAAACAGAATTACTTGCTACGTGTGGTTTCATCAACCTTAATGTTCAATTAGGTGTGTATAGGAGTGTATTGTGGTTTTTATGGACAGTTGTTTGTTTGGACAGTCATACGCTATAAACAATCAGACAATCAATCAGATAACAGCTCATTACTGTCCTGACAAAACACTGTCCTTAAAAACCACAAAACAGTCACACACACAAACATACACAACTTCAGTTGAACATGTTAGTGCTGGTGAATTTTTGGAAAAAACACAAAAAATACTGAGTTTTTCTGTGTTTTTTCACCACAGTTCGTTAGCTAAACGTGGACACACGTTTCTGATCATTTTTATGCATTCGTAAGCAGTTTTTTTCAACTCCACAGTGTAACTCTTACCTAATTTAATATATTGCACACAAAACATTAAGGTTTACTGAGGGGCTGCATGGGCTCCATGAGCAAGACATCTAATCCATGTGTTTACATCATGGGAAAAACATGTAACAAAATAAAATTTTAATTTTGATTTTTATGAGTTTCCCTCGGACTGTAATCTTATAAATACTTTGTTTAAAGTTCTGATGAATGTTGACTTGCCCATATACTAAATACATGATTTTTTTCTGTGTCCTCCATGTTTTCTAGAGAAAAAGTCAAGCAAGTCTAGGATCCAGAAGAATGGCAAAGAAAAAGTGGTCAAATGGTGAAGTAGCTGATGTAATGCGTAATTTCCGAAATCACATAAGTGAAGGAAAACTGACCAGAAAGAATTAATGCAACCACTGTAAGAAGGTTGAGGGCCCTATGTTGGCTCAAAGAACAGTTCAAAATATGAGACTTTGTGAGAAACCGGGGAATAACTGAAAAGAGATAAAAACAGAAACAAAACTTACAGATTTTTTAATGTATCTAAAAATCTACGTCTGGCCTCTGGACATTTAAAAAACAAAACAAAAACGTAGAAATGTTTAGTCTTTCGTTGCATAGGTACCAGGTACATACCAGTTAAGTACAGGATAACATGTCACTTCATACTATAGCCTGGTACAAAACGTAGAAATGTTTAGTCTTTCGTTGCATAGGTACCAGGTACATACCAGTTAAGTACAGGATAACATGTCACTTCATACTATAGCCTGGTACAAAATATACATACCGGTTATATAACCAGTATGCTACCAGTATCTGGTATGTACCCATCTGTATTATGTATTAATATTGTATAAATCTGTGTAACACTTTTAAATACTTTATTTATTTATTTTATCTAAAAAAGCTAAGTCTGGTCCTCTGGACATTCAAAAAAATAAAACAAAACGAAGCAAAAGTTTCGTCTTTCGTCCGAAAGCCTTCTTCAGTCTGAGTTGCTGTATTCAGCTCAGTCTTATAAATAGCACCCTCCCACAGTGGATCAACCAGTTGGCTGATGACAGCCGAAACCAGTTGCTCACATGATCAAGGAGGACCATCAGCCTAACGATGGATCGTTAGCACCCTGATGGTTGTTTGCTATTCACAGAGGGCTTAGTGATACTAGCAATCATAGAGGGGGACAGTTGAACCCGGAGGCCTCCACCCCCGTTTAACAATGGACGTTTCTTTTCACTTCAGCTCTCAGCTCCTCCTCTGTGGCTCTGACTGTGTCCGAAAGAGCTGCCATCTCTCTGCTCAGAGCCTCCATATTCTCAATCAGTCCACTCTTCTGCTCCTCTTCCTCCCTCAGAGCAGCCAGCCTGGCCTCCTCTTCCTCTGTTAGAAACTGGTGAAGCTTCTTAAACTGCTTCTTAATCTGCCTCTTTGTGAGTCGAGCCTGGACCTTCACATGTTCTGCTGTCTGATCAAACTCAGACTGAACTTTCTTCTTGACCTCCTGCTTCTCCTTCAGTGGTTTCATAGATCTCAGCAGATCCTCTTTGAGTTCCGTTGCAGCTTCATCGATGGGTCTGAACCTGTGGTCGGTGTGTTTCTTCGAGTCTCTGCAGACGATATAAATTAAGGAGGACCACTTTTTTTTATTTAGAGATAAATAATAACACTATTAATAAAATCAATAATGAACAAATAATACTTCAGCTCTCAGCTCCTCCTCTGTGGCTCTGACTGTGTCCGAAAGAGCTGCCATCTCTCTGCTCATAGCCTCCATATTCTCAATCAGTCCACTCTTCTGCTCCTCTTCCTCCCTCAGAGCAGCCAGCCTGGCCTCCTCTTCCTCTGTTAGAAACTGGTGAAGCTTCTTAAACTGCTTCTTAATCTGCGTCTTTGTGAGTCGAGCCTGGACCTTCACATGTTCTGCTGTCTGATCAAACTCAGACTGAACTTTCTTCTTGACCTCCTGCTTCTCCTTCAGTGGTTTCATGGATCTCAGCAGATCCTCTCTGAGTTCCGCTGCAGCTTCATCGATGGGTCTGAACCTGTGGTCGGTGTGTTTCTTCGAGTCTCTGCAGACGATATAAATTAAGGAGGACCACTTTTTTTTATTTAGAGATAAATAATAACACTATTAATAAAATCAATAATGAACAAATAACACTTCAGCTCTCAGCTCCTCCTCTGTGGCTCTGACTGTGTCCGAAAGAGCTGCCATCTCTCTGCTCATAGCCTCCATATTCTCAATCAGTCCACTCTTCTGCTCCTCTTCCTCCCTCAGAGCAGCCAGCCTGGCCTCCTCTTCCTCTGTTAGAAACTGGTGAAGCTTCTTAAACTGCTTCTTAATCTGCGTCTTTGTGAGTCGAGCCTGGACCTTCACATGTTCTGCTGTCTGATCAAACTCAGACTGAACTTTCTTCTTGACCTCCTGCTTCTCCTTCAGTGGTTTCATGGATCTCAGCAGATCCTCTCTGAGTTCCGCTGCAGCTTCATCGATGGGTCTGAACCTGTGGTCGGTGTGTTTCTTCGAGTCTCTGCAGACGATATAAATTAAGGAGGACCACTTTTTTTATTTAGAGATAAATAATAACACTATTAATAAAATCAATAATGAACAAATAACACTTCAGCTCTCAGCTCCTCCTCTGTGGCTCTGACTGTGTCCGAAAGAGCTGCCATCTCTCTGCTTAGAGCCTCCATATTCTCAATCAGTCCACTCTTCTGCTCCTCTTCCTCCCTCAGAGTAGCCAGCCTGGCCTCCTCTTCCTCTGTTAGAAACTGGTGAAGCTTCTTAAACTGCTTCTTAATCTGCCTCTTTGTGAGTCGAGCCTGGACCTTCACATGTTCTGCTGTCTGATCAAACTCAGACTGAACTTTCTTCTTGACCTCCTGCTTCTCCTTCAGTGGTTTCATAGATCTCAGCAGATCCTCTTTGAGTTCCGTTGCAGCTTCATCGATGGGTCTGAACCTGTGGTCGGTGTGTTTCTTCGAGTCTCTGTAGACGATATAAATTAAGGAGGACCACTTTTTTTTATTTAGAGATAAATAATAACACTATTAATAAAATCAATAATGAACAAATAATACTTCAGCTCTCAGCTCCTCCTCTGTGGCTCTGACTGTGTCCGAAAGAGCTGCCATCTCTCTGCTCATAGCCTCCATATTCTCAATCAGTCCACTCTTCTGCTCCTCTTCCTCCCTCAGAGCAGCCAGCCTGGCCTCCTCTTCCTCTGTTAGAAACTGGTGAAGCTTCTTAAACTGCTTCTTAATCTGCGTCTTTGTGAGTCGAGCCTGGACCTTCACATGTTCTGCTGTCTGATCAAACTCAGACTGAACTTTCTTCTTGACCTCCTGCTTCTCCTTCAGTGGTTTCATGGATCTCAGCAGATCCTCTCTGAGTTCCGCTGCAGCTTCATCGATGGGTCTGAACCTGTGGTCGGTGTGTTTCTTCGAGTCTCTGCAGACGATATAAATTAAGGAGGACCACTTTTTTTTATTTAGAGATAAATAATAACACTATTAATAAAATCAATAATGAACAAATAACACTTCAGCTCTCAGCTCCTCCTCTGTGGCTCTGACTGTGTCCGAAAGAGCTGCCATCTCTCTGCTCAGAGCCTCCATATTCTCAATCAGTCCACTCTTCTGCTCCTCTTCCTCCCTCAGAGCAGCCAGCCTGGCCTCCTCTTCCTCTGTTAGAAACTGGTGAAGCTTCTTAAACTGCTTCTTAATCTGCGTCTTTGTGAGTCGAGCCTGGACCTTCACATGTTCTGCTGTCTGATCAAACTCAGACTGAACTTTCTTCTTGACCTCCTGCTTCTCCTTCAGTGGTTTCATGGATCTCAGCAGATCCTCTCTGAGTTCCGCTGCAGCTTCATCGATGGGTCTGAACCTGTGGTCGGTGTGTTTCTTCGAGTCTCTGCAGACGATATAAATAAAGGAGGACCACTTTTTTTATTTAGAGATAAATAATAACACTATTAATAAAATCAATAATGAAGTTATTTCATGAGTGACTGGAATGAAATCCCTACCTTGTCCTGAGAGTAAATTATAGCTTCGATAATGATACTACAGTATCCACTTTGCACTGCGTGCCTGCATAGTTGGTAACAGGAATGCGTTTGCTGGCAGTGGCACTAGCCCATGCAGGAATTGTCCGTTTCACCTTCTTGCTTTTGGATTTCCCATACTTGTAGCCATCCTTCATCCTTAGAAGGAGAACAAAGCAGTGTGTTGAGCACTGGCCAGCCTCGCAGTCCGGGCATTTCACATCTTTCTCATCTTTTTTTTTCTCCCTCCACTCCCTCTTCAGTAGTGTCTTCATTCTTGTCCGTATTCGCGTCACCTGAATTCTCCCCCTCCTCATCTTCGCCTCTTGCAGCTGAAGATGCTGCCTGATCTTAATCAGCAGAGGGCGACTCCTCATCTGAGGCTTCTGGATCGTTCTCTGCAGCCGCGGAGGGTGCCTTCTCCTGAGTTGGAGTCGCTGTTGCATGGCGAATCGGCATAATGGGAGCGTTACCTTCAACTTATCCAGGAAAATGTATGTTTTGAAGAAAAAAATCTCTGCACGATCCTTTATTTCGATTCCGCTGTTAACGAGCACCGTCCCGCTTGGATCGTTGGTCCAAACCAACTTGTTTTACGTCTTCTAACGTAGGATCATCCTGATTAGTTCAAGGCTGTCAGAAAGGGAGCCTTCCAAGAAAAAAGTGACTTCCTGTTCTGAGGGAGCGGGGTTTCAGTGACAGCACAACATGACCACAGAGAATTGTTGGGCATCTGACATGGATCACTCATGCCAAGTTTGGTGCAATTCTGTTTTTCATTGTGAAAGTTATAGCGTTTTAAAATGTATGGCGAGAAGCCAAACGTTGAGGCAAGGCCACGTCCCTTCAGCATATATGAAAATACAAGTTTTTGATGAATTTTCACTCACCCACATCTTAAGTGCATATTAACCAAGGTTGAAGTCAGTCGCTCAAAATCCCTAGGAGGAGTGCATTAAAATTCACCATCAATGAAAAGTGAAAAACAGCCAAAAATTACCCTTTGACCCAAAATGGCTGACTTATGGCCGAACAGGTGTCCCTGTGATGGACTGGAGACTTGTAAATGTGTCCTTGTGATGGACTGGAGACTTGTAAATGTGTCCCTGTGATGGACTGATGTGATTTTTATATAACTAGGTCATGGAATCTCTGCAAAAAAATCCTTTGCAAAAGATGACATTCTTTTGGAATATCGAGGTGAACTGATCACCAAGGAGGATGTGAGAGGAAGCATCATGTTTACGATGAATCACAGAAAGTGTTTTTGTTTGAATTCTACTTCGATGGAAAAATATTGTGAGTATGTATGAGTATGTAAGAATAACCTATCATTGTGTCTGACATGACTTATAAAAGGCTATTAATTGTAAGGTAATTTATAGTGCTGGCAAGAGTTTTTTTTTTTTTTAATATGCATTATGCATTTGTAGTGTTGATTCAGCAAACGAGGACAGGTCGCTTGGAAGGCTTGTAAATTATGACCATATAAACCCAAATGCAAAGATGAGGTACATAATTGTAAACAAAAAGCCCTATCTATGTTTGTTTGCAACTAAACCCATCAATGAAGGAGATGAGATCACCTATAATTATGGCGACTCAGAATGGCCATGGAGATGCAAGGTGATTTAAATTTTACTTTTTGAATGTAATCATGCTTAAAAATATTTTTTTAATCATACAGGTTTACAACATGTGTTTCACCACAATATATTTTCAATTATTTCCTACTATGTGATCAAAATCTCAACAGAGATTACATGGAATGTCTTCTGATGTGCAAGATTTTGAGGCACCACCTCCAACAGAGGTTTCAGTTGCTAACAAAACATTCTGTAAGAGCAAAATAAAGGTATGTGCAAGTGCATCGAGGAAGGATAGTTGACACTGAAAAAGTACTCCTTTAAAGAATGTCATTTTTCTATTT
>JBBPBX010110387.1:0-10881 GCA_038048925.1 Garcialebias charrua | reverse complement strand
AACATCAGAACATCAGAACATCAGAACACAGAACATCAGAACATCAGAACACCAGAACATCAGAACATCAGAACCAGAACACCAGAGCACCAGAACACCAGAACACCAGAACATCAGAACATCAGAACACCAGAACACCAGAACATCAGAACACCAGAACACCAGAACACCAGAACAGAACACCAGAGCACCAGAACATCAGAACATCAGAACACCAGAACATCAGAACATCAGAACACCAGAACATCAGAACACCAGAACATCAGAACATCAGAACACCAGAACATCAGAACACCAGAACACCAGAACACCAGAACACCAGAACACCAGAACATCAGAACACCAGAACATCAGAACATCAGAACACCAGAACACCAGAACACCAGAACACCAGAACACCAGAACACCAGAACACCAGAACACCAGAACACCAGAACACCAGAACACCAGAACACCAGAACACCAGAACATCAGAACACCAGAACACCAGAACACCAGAACACCAGAACACCAGAACACCAGAACACCAGAACACCAGAACACCAGAACACCAGAACATCAGAACACCAGAACACCAGAACACCAGAACACCAGAACATCAGAACACCAGAACACCAGAACACCAGAACACCAGAACATCAGAACACCAGAACATCAGAACACCAGAACACCAGAACACCAGAACACCAGAACACCAGAACACCAGAACACCAGAACATCAGAACACCAGAACACCAGAACACCAGAACACCAGAACACCAGAACACCAGAACACCAGAACACCAGAACATCAGAACACCAGAACACCAGAACACCAGAACACCAGAACACCAGAACACCAGAACACCAGAACACGAACATCAGAACACCAGAACACCAGAACACCAGAACACCAGAACATCAGAACATCAGAACACCAGAACACCAGAACACCAGAACACCAGAACACCAGAACACCAGAACACAACACAGAACATCAGAACACCAGAACACCAGAACACCAGAACACCAGAACACCAGAACATCAGAACATCAGAACACCAGAACACCAGAACACCAGAACACCAGAACACCAGAACATCAGAACACCAGAACACCAGAACACCAGAACATCAGAACACCAGAACACCAGAACATCAGAACACCAGAACATCAGAACACCAGAACACCAGAACACCAGAACACCAGAACATCAGAACATCAGAACACCAGAACATCAGAACACCAGAACACCAGAACACCAGAACACCAGAACACCAGAACATCAGAACACCAGAACACCAGAACACCAGAACACCAGAACACCAGAACACCAGAACACCAGAACACCAGAACATCAGAACATCAGAACACCAGAACACCAGAACACCAGAACACCAGAACACCAGAACATCAGAACACCAGAACACCAGAACACCAGAACACCAGAACACCAGAACACCAGAACACCAGAACACCAGAACACCAGAACACCAGAACACCAGAACACCAGAACACCAGAACACCAGAACATCAGAACACCAGAACACCAGAACACCAGAACACCAGAACACCAGAACACCAGAACACCAGAACATCAGAACACCAGAACACCAGAACATCAGAACACCAGAACACCAGAACACCAGAACACCAGAACACCAGAACACCAGAACACCAGAACACCAGAACATCAGAACATCAGAACACCAGAACACCAGAACACCAGAACACCAGAACACCAGAACATCAGAACACCAGAACATCAGAACACCAGAACATCAGAACACCAGAGAACATCAGAACATCAGAACACCAGAACATCAGAACACCAGAACATCAGAACACCAGAACACCAGAACATC
Source organism: Garcialebias charrua (assembly GCA_038048925.1). Taxonomy (NCBI): domain Eukaryota; kingdom Metazoa; phylum Chordata; class Actinopteri; order Cyprinodontiformes; family Rivulidae; genus Garcialebias; species Garcialebias charrua. Next base: position 9,037 of record JBBPBX010110387.1, on the reverse strand, counting down.
AGAACACCAGAACACCAGAACATCAGAACACCAGAACATCAGAACATCAGAACACCAGAACATCAGAACACCAGAACACCAGAACACCAGAGCACCAGAACACGAGAACATCAGAACACCAGAACACCAGAGCACAAGAACACCAGAACATCAGAACATAAAAGCATCAGAACATCAGAACACGAGAACATCAGAACATCAGAACACCAGAGCACCAGAGCATCAGAACATAAAAGCCTTAGAGCATCATAACATCAGAACACCAGAGCATCAGAACATCAGAACATAAAAGCATCAGAACATCAGAGCATCAGAACACCAGAGCATCAGAACATCAAAGCATCAGAACACCAGAGCACCAGAACACCAGAGCATCAGAACATTAGAGCATCAGAAAATCAGAACACCAGAGCACCAGAACACCAGAGCATCAGAACATCAAAGCATCTCAGAACATTAGAGCATCAGAAAATCAGAACACCAGAGCACCAGAACATCAGAGCATCAGAAAACCAGAACACCAGAGCACCAGAACACCAGAGCATCAGAACATCAAAGCATAAGAACACCAGAACACCAGAGCACCAGAACACCAGAGCATCAGAACATCAGAACATCAAAGCATCAGAACATCAAAGCATCAGAACATTAGAGCATCAGAAAATCAGAACACCAGAGCACCAGAACACCAGAGCATCAGAAAATCAGAACACCAGAGCACCAGAACACCAGAGCATCAGAACATCAAAGCATCAGAACACCAGAACACCAGAGCATCAGAACATCAGAGCATCAGAACACCAGAACACCAGAGCACCAGAACACCAGAGCATCAGAACATCACAGCATCAGAACATTAGAGCATCAGAAAATCAGAACACCAGAGCACCAGAACATCAGAGCATCAGAAAATCAGAACACCAGAGCACCAGAACACCAGAGCATCAGAACATCAAAGCATAAGAACACCAGAACACCAGAGCACCAGAACACCAGAGCATCAGAACATCAGAACATCAAAGCATCAGAACATCAGAGCAACAGAACATCAAAGCATCAGAACATCAGAGCATCAGAAAATCAGAACATCAGAACACCAGAGCATCAGAACACCAGAGCACCAGAGCACCAGAGCATCAGAACACCAGAGCATCAAAACACCAGAGCATCAGAACACCAGAGCATCAGAACATCAGAGCATCAAAGCACCAGAGCATCAGAACACCAGAGCATCAGAACACCAGAGCATCAGAACACCAGAGCATCAGGCCACCAGAGCATCAGAACACCAGAACACCAGAGCACAAGAACACCAGAACACCAGAACATCAGAACACCAGAGCATCAGGCCACCAGAGCATCAGAACACCAGACCACCACAGCACTAGAACATCAGAGCACCAGAACATCAGAGCACCAGAGCATCAGATCATCATAGCACTAGAGCATCAGAGCACCAGAGAACCAGAGCATCATAGCACTAGAGCATCAGAGCACCAGAGCATCAGAACATCAGACTAACAGAGCATCATAGCATTAGAGCATCAGAGCACTAAAACATAAGAGCATCATAGCACTAGAGCAACAGAGCATCAGAGCATCAGAACATCAGATTAACAGAGCATCAGAGCATTAGAGCATCAGAGCACCAAAACATAAGAGCATCATAGCACAAGAGCAACAGAGCATCAGAGCACAAGAGCATTATAGCACTAGAGTATCAGAGCATCATAGCACTAGAGCATCAGAGCAACAGAGCATTATAGCACTATAGTGTCAGAGCACCAGAGCATCAGAGCATCATAGCACTATAGCATCAGAGCACCAGAGCATCATAGCACTAGAGCATCAGAGAACCAGAGCATCAGAGCAACAGAACATCAGAGCAGTAGATCATCAGAGCTTCAGAGCAACAGAGCACTAGAGCATCAGAACACTTGAGTATCAGAGCAACGGAGTATCATAGCACTAGAGCATCAGAGCAACAGAGCATCACAGCACTTGAGCATCATAGCAAACAAGCATCATAGCACTTGAGTATCATATTACTAGAGCATCATAGCACTAGAGCATCAGAGCACTAGAACATCAGAGCACCAGAGCATCAGAGCACCAGAACATCAGAGCACCAGAGCATCAGAGCACTAGAGCAACAGATCACCAGAGCATCAGAGCATCAGATTAACAAAGCATCATAGCACCAGAGCATCAGAGCATCATAGCACTAGAGCATCAGAGCACCAGAACATCAGAGCACTAGAGCATCAGAGCACCAGAGTATCAGAGCATCAGAGCATCATAGCACTTGAGCATCAGATTACCAGAGCAGCATATCACTAGAGCACCAGAGCATCAGAGCATTAGAGCATTAGAGCAAGAGAGCATCAGAGCAACAGAACATCATAGCACTAGAGCATCAGAGCAACAGAGCATCATAGCACTAGAGCATCACTGCACTAGAGCATCATTGCACTACAGCATCACTGCACCAGAGCATCATAGCACTAGACCACCACAGCACTAGAACATCAGAGCACCAGAACATCAGAGCATCAGAGACCCAGAGCATCATTGCATCAGAATATCAGAGCACCAGAGAATCAGAGCATCATAGCACTAGAGTATCAGAGCACCAGAGCATCAGAACATCAGATTAACAGAGCATCAGAGCATTAGAGCGAGCACAAAAACACAAGAGCATTGTAGCACTAGAGTATCATAGCATCATAGCATCATAGCATCATAGCACTAGAGCATCAGAGCATCAGAGCAACAGCATAGCACTATAGTGTCAGAGCACCAGAGCATCATAGCATCATAGCACTAGAGCATCACAGAACCAGAGCATCAGAGCAACAGAACATCAGAGCACTAGATCATCAGAGCTTCAGAGCAACAGAGCACCAGAGCATCAGAACACTTGAGCATCAGAGCAAAAGAGTATCATAGCACTAGAGCATCAGAGCATCCGAGTACTAGAGCATCAGAGCAACAGATCACTTGAGCATCAGAGCAACAGAGCATCAAAGAAAAAGAGCATCATAGCACTTGAGTATCATATTACTAGAGCATCATAGCACTAGAGCATCGGAGCACTAGAACATCAGAGTACTAGAGCATCAGAGCACCAGAACATCAGAGCATCAGAGCATCATAGCATCATAGCATCATAGCGTCATAGCACTAGAGCAACAGATCACCAGAGCATCAGATTAACAGAGCATCATAGCACTAGAGCATCAGAGTACCAGAACATCAGAGCATCATAGCACTAGAGCATCATGGCACCAGAGCAACAGATCATCAGAGTAAAAGAGCATCATAGCACCAGAGCACTAGAGCATCAGAGCACCAGAACATCAGAGCACTAGAGCATCAGAGCACCAGAGTATCAGAGCATCATAGCACTTGAGAATCAGAGCAACAAAGCATCAGAGGACCAGAGCATCAGAGCATCATAGCACTTGAGCATCAGAGCAACAGAGCATCATATCACTAGAGCACTAGAGCATCAGAGCAACAGAGCAACATAATATCATAGCACTAGAGCATCATAGCACTAGAGCATCAAAGCACTAGAGCATCATAGCACTAGAGCACCAGAGCACCAGAGCATCAGAGCAACAGAGCATTATAGCACTAGAGCATCAAAGCACTAGAGCATCATAGCACTAGAGCACCAGAGCACCAGAGCATCAGAGCAACAGAGCATTATAGCACTAGAGCATCATAGCACTAGAGCATCAAAGCACTAGAGCATCATAGCACTAGAGCATCAAAGCACTAGAGCATCATAGCACTAGAGCATCAAAGCACTAGAGCATCAAAGCACTAGAGCATCAGAGCACCAGAGCATCAGAGCAACAGAGCATTATAGCACTAGAGCATCAGAGAATCAGAGCTACGGACACGAAGCATAAAAAAACCCAAATCAAAGTTTTTCTTCAAGTTCACAATTAATTTTCCTGATGCCTTGATTTGACTATAATCTGCAGATATCACATTTCATATTTAATACAGAATGTATGCTGTTATTTAAGTCTTACTACAGAAGCTGCAACTGACATTTTCAATCTTAAAGAAGCTAAAAGCCAAAACGGCTTAAATGGTAAATGGAGCTTATTTACATAGCGCTTTCCAGCCCCCTATGAGGGCCCCCAAAGCGCTTCAGAGTACCAGCCATCCACCCATTCATACACACATTCATACACACATTCATACACCGGTGGCAGCAGACTGCCATGCAAGGTGCTGCATGTCCTACCGGGAGCAACTCAGGGTTAAGTGTCTTGCCCAGGGACACAACGACGTATGCCGTGACCGGGGATTGAAACCGAGACCTTCTGGTCCTGAGCCGCCTGCCCTGCCTCTACACCATCTCGGCCCCATAGCTAAACTTAGCAAAACACTACTTAAAAAGTAACAAAATTCTAGGTAATTGTGATAAGAACACACCAGCTAAAGTGAAAAATATTAGCAAAGACTCCAAAGAAAGGCAAAACACTAGCTAAAACTAAAAGTAGCAAAAAGACAGCTGAAGTAGGAAAAAGCTGGTTGATAGCTAAAGTATAGCCTGGCCCTCGCCTTCCTGCACAGCTCCGCTCAATTCTCATTTCCCTTCACTGCTCAGTCTGGGACTTCTCCCATAGACAACGATTTCTCCGGCCGATTTTTGACCGGACCAATCAGAGAACAGAAGGGGCGGAGTTTTTGGCCCCTAACCCACGCCCCCACCTGTCCCAGCGCAGCCAGCGAGCAGCCGCATGTTCTCATTCAAAGCGATGCAAAGCGATGCAGGACTGTTTTATATGTGACACAAATGTATTAATTTCCCCTTCTTAATCCCTTATCTGGAGTTTTCTTTTGTTTTTTTGGCCAAAAGTCAAGTGATCGCTCCCTCCTCCCTCCTCCTCCTCCTCCTCCTCTCCCTCCGCTATGAGGAAATGCCTCAGGTTGTCACGAGAGAATTAAACTCGGGTTTTACGTTGCTGCCCGAGTCCCATCAGATTTTCTGGTCTTCTGGTGTGCTGGACCAGCGATCCATGGTTTTATTTTATTTTTTTAGAACGTTTTATTAACATATAAACACAGAATATGCAGCGGCAGCGAGAGACAGCAGGAGGCGGAGCTGATGTCAAGTTCAACAGACCACGGGGGAGCAGCCATATATGGCTCTGAGGGGAGGGAGCAGAATGCTTTTCCCTGTTCAAAATGTTTCTAAGATCCAATGATTTTGTTCCTCAGCAGAGGCCACGCCTCCAGCAAGACTCGGTTCTCTATGGAGAAAGTCCAGACCCTAGTACGAAGCGAAGTGAAGGACAAGGGTCTGGTTTTAACCAGGCTAGCTAAAGTATGGAACGGGTGGTAAAAGTAGCAAATATATACAAAGTAGCTAAAAGCTACTAATTATTTTCAGATAGTATCATAAATCAATCAAATATTAAAATCGCACCAAGTTAAACTTTCTAAAAGTTATCTAAAAGCGTTACGTTAGCTAAAATAGCAACAAGTGTGTTAAAAGCAATGGTAATGTAACAAAGGAGTAGCTCAGAGATAAAAGTAAAAAAGAAAAAAAAAGCTAAAGTCACTAAATGTGAGCTGAAAGTGCAGAACACTAGCTACAAATAACAAGGTAATTAAAATGACATGAAGATTAAAAGCTAAAATAGCCAAAGGACAGCTTGGAGTTAAAAGTTTTAAAAGACTAGTTAACAGTTAAAAGTTGCTAAATAGTAGCTAAAAGAAGTAAACAGTAGCAAAATGCTAAAGGTTGCAAAAACTGAAAGTAGCAAAAGTCTAACTAAAGAAGCAAAACTAAAACTGGCCAAAAATTGAGGCAGTAGCTGAAGTAGATTAATTTATTTGAACAAATTTAAATGAGCAGTGCAATTTTAAGGGAAGTATTTGTAAATAAAATTGACATATTTTTTAGATTTCTAAAACTCAGTTCAGTTTATTTCTAAAGCTCCAAGTTACAACAGAAGTCGTCTCAGACACTGAACAGAAACATTCATATATAAAATAATAATTTAACAGAAACATTCATATATAAAATAATAATTTAACAGAAACATTCATATATAAAATAATAATTTAACAGAAACATTCATATATAAAATAATAATTTAACAGAAACATTCATATATAAAATAATAATTTAACAGAAACATTCATATATAAAATAATAATTTAACAGAAACATTCATATATAAAATAATAATTTAACAGAAACATTCATATATAAAATAATAATTTAACAGAAACATTCATATATAAAATAATAATTTAACAGAAACATTCATATATAAAATAATAATTTAACAGAAACATTCATATATAAAATAATAATTTAACAGAAACATTCATATATAAAATAATAATTTAACAGAAACATTCATATATAAAATAATAATTTAACAGAAACATTCATATATAAAATAATAATTTAACAGAAACATTCATATATAAAATAATAATTTAACAGAAACATTCATATATAAAATAATAATTTAACATTATTTATGTGAGGAGCAGACTGCTTTGAGTTTAACTCCATCACAGAACTCTCATCTTGAGCAAGCATGAAGGCGACAATGGAAAGGAAAAACTCCCTCATGACTGCACCCATTTTTCAAGCTCAAGGTTCTTTATTGTCGTTCACATCACGTGGTACATGAGGTGGAACAAAATTGTGTATGCAAGGCAGCAGCTGTAGCCCAAAATAGCAAAGTATAAAGTATAAAATGAAACAGTATAGAAGGATCTAAGATATACATTAGAATAGAATAGAATAGAATATATCTTTATTGGCATCGTCATTGCACCGGAGCACAAAACATTGCAATTGACGCACGCACTGTCCTTGAGAGGGGACATGCGTACGGAAGCCGCAGCAGAAATTAATCCGCGCCGCCAAACAATCAGATATGGAAAAAAGGAAGGTTACAATAGGATAATCAGTGGTATTCAAAAAAGAATCTATCACATTTTGACTTAGGACATTCTATGATACAGTCAAAAAACTCTACCAGCTCAAGCACAGATAAGACAAATCACATGTTGCATTTTGGTGGCGGAGCAGTGAGATAAGTCTGTGAGCAATCGTCCAGATAGAGCACAGTTCTGCAGATGGACTCAGCCGCTCATCTGAATGCACACAGAGAGCTCTCGGGGGAGGGGGGGGCGACAGTTCTTTCCAGTAGCTTCAGACTCCAGGAGAGATTTGCAGTCAGCCTTTGTTCAAGATTACTTGGGGTGTCCCGATTAGATTAGTTGATTTATTTATTCTTCAGGGCAGGCTTCAGTGTACTTTTACTGTTAGCCTTGAGTCCAGGTGCTGTCTGAAGTCCAATTCGTCCAAATTATGTGAGCTTTCATTCAACCCGAGCTACGGGTCCCCGTCTCCCCCCTGGTGTAGCCCGCTCGGCTGTAAACGAGTCCCAAACCGCACCGCAGGTCTGCGGTCCTCCACGACCGTTCCCATCGTGCGATTAAGCTCGTACAACAGCTGGTTCATTGAGGTCACAGCTCGGATCAAAGACTCGTTCTGAGCAGGAAGTTTCGACAGCGCATCTGGAGGTGTAGATGTCTGTGATGGTGGGGAGACTGACTCCAACATCTTCTGTGCAGCCTTCACCACTCTCTGCAGAGCTTTTCTTTCTGCAGCTGTGCAGCCTCCATGCCACACGTTGATGCTGGAGCACAGGATGCTCTCCACTGCACACCTGTAGAAGGAGGTGAGGACTGGGCTGCTCAGACCAGCTCGTCTCAGCCGTCTGAGGAAGTAGAGTCTCTGATGACCTTTCTTGATCAGGCTGGTGGTGTTGTTGCTCCAGCTGAGGTTGTTGTTCAGGTGCACACCCAGGTACTTGTAGCTGGGTGTGTTTGGTGTGTTTGTTCCTTCTGAAGTCCACGATCATCTCCTTCGTCTTCTTCACATTGATGTGAAGATTATTCTCTTTGCACCAGCTCTCCAGATGTTCCACCTCCTGCCTGTAGCTGGACTCATCATGGTTTGTGATGCATTTTCCAAACAAGCAGAAAGGTTGAGAAATGGGTGACTAAAAATGCACAAAGGATGCAGAATACTTTTTATTTAATTTAACTCTTAATATAAAATCTAATGTACAAAAACAATTCTATTTAAAGGGGATTTCATTTAATTTTGATTTAATTAGATTTAATTCAAAAGTGTTTTTGAACTTTCTTTGCACTTTCATACAGCACGTTTACTGTTTACTTAAAAGCTGGATGATTATTTGGCCTGTCTGAAAAGTATACAGTATTTTGCTATAGCCTCTTTTTAAAAAAAGGCACTCAAGCTTTAATAGAATAAATACAAATTTGTATTTAAATATATAAATAATTCGAACAGTTATTTCATTCAAAGCATGCATTTCCTTATAAAATGGACCAAAAGATTCTCCAACCTTCAATGTATTTGAACTGATTCATAGATAAATTAGTTGATTTGGTTCTTGGCTGAAGGTGTCCAGCAGAGGGCAGCAAAAACACCTCCTAACAGTTTCATCTTGATGGCTCCTCTGTTTGATTAGTTTATATGATCTTTATTAAAAATGTCACCTTGAATGGTTCAAGTGATGCAATAACTTGCATTTAATACAGAGTTGCATATTTCTTCACATGGCTTACTTCCCCTGGTCTCATTTCCATCAGATTCTAACACGAAATGATTTTTTCCTTTAAGTTTTGAATGCAGTGGGTAATTTGTGATAGTTTGTTTGCTGTCTGCATGATCTGGGCTTTGGGGCATCCAGCTGGGCTGTAAAGCCACTAACATGCAGCTATAAACTCCTGCAGACCTAATTAAGAAGCTGACTCAGACAGTTACGCTCTCCTCTCATTGGTCCCGGCGGCCTGTCAATCATGGAGGTGATCTAATGTCTGGTTCTGAGGAGCTGCTGCAGACAAAACATACTGACGCCCTGCAGGGATGAGGAGACGGAAAAAAAAAATCTAATTTGAAAGTTTATTGTAAGTTTTTGAGCATATTTCAACAAAGTAATCTTTTTACAAC
>JBBPBX010110386.1:0-10881 GCA_038048925.1 Garcialebias charrua | reverse complement strand
ATGGCCCCCTGGATGATTTGAAAAAAAAAATAATAATAATAATAAATTTTTTTTGGGTGATGGCCTCCCTTCTCCCCTTATAGCCATCCTCTCCACACCATTATTATGAAATATTTATTCTAGTAATTATCTAGTGGAGTTTTTTATTATTATTAAAGCTGCACTACTGTATGTAACTTTGTAATGCAGTCTGTAACTTTTCTAACAATACATTTTTAACACATTTCTTCACTCTGTCACTATCTACTGACAGACTGATGTTAGACAAAGTAATCTCTGAAAAAAACTATAGTCCCCTTGCTTCTCTATCAGCATTTATAAAAACACTAAAAACACAGAGTGACCCGCCGTTAACCAGCCAATAAAAACAGAGTTTGTAACCAGCCAATAAAAACAGAGCTTGAATTTGAATCAGCCAATAAAAAACAGAGCTTGAATTTGAATTTCAGCAGAGCAAGGTGGAGCAGAGCCATATAAGGCTCTGAGGGGGAGGGATCAGAATGCTTTGCCTGTTGAAAATATTTCTAAGTTCTGCGCTCTACAGAAAGTTACACATAGCACCTTTAATGTATAATATACTGTAATATTGAGCATGCATCAGGGTTATTTATAATATATTTGTTATAAATAACTATATTATAAAATAATGTAAAATACTAAAAGCAGGAACATGTCTGTGTTGATTTATGCCAAGAACTTAGCAGATTTTAATTTAATTAATTTATTCATTCATTTAAAAGAGACGAAATAAAACAAGTTAATCAAAAAGAAAACAATGAATGAAAAGAGTGCAGAAAGAAGAGAAAAATCTTATATCACCCCCTTATAATAAATATTGAACCAGTCCGGCCCTTGGCTTGTAGCAAATTTGTTTTTTTGGCCCTCTGTGTATTTGACTTTGACACCCCTGCTTTAAATGAAAATGCAAACAATTGAAGAGCGTGCTGACCGCAGTTCCAAAGACAATAATAAGAGAAGACATGTATAGTTGGACTCATTATAAAAGAAATGAACAATGAAAAAAGAATTTTGAGACATTTTGTTGTTGATTGTATTTTTGTTTTTTATTCCTTTTTATTTTTTATTGTGTGGGTGGGGGTATTTTACTTAAGTTTGTTTATTGTATGAATGTTGGTTTAATTGTGTAAAAACTCAAATAAATATATTTTGGAAAAAAAGGTATCGTGATCTGATCAAAAGTTTTTTTTTTTTTAAACTGGATCGTGCATCCCTAGTTTTAATGAAAATAACCTTATATTTTTTTAAATAAATTATGTAGCGTCCATCCAACCAAGGCCTTATCAGAGACAAAAGTGTCCCTCAAAGACACAGAGTGTCCTCAGAGACAGTGTGTCTCCTACCCACTTCTTTTGTGTGTGTTATGCCTCTTTTCCACCGCTCGGCTCGGCTCGGGTTGGATCGGCTCAGGTCGGCTCAGTTCGGGTCGGGTCACATCTATGTTCTGTTTCCACAGCTTTTTTGTACCCCTTCTGTGGGCGGGGTCCAGAATCCTACTCGTCTTACCACATGGTGGCAGTAGTGTTCCTCAAGCTATTTACTACAGTACTAGCCACCACTAGAAGAAGAACACAATAAAGACTTTGTATCACATATTATCAATTCTATCAAAAACCACATAGCTGATATTTTTCAAAAAAATCTAGTGTGATCACAACATGTTCATATACGAAATGTATCCTGTTGGAGTTATTTGAAATAAAATTCAATGTTTTATAGACATAAATGTGTCAACCTACGTCCATTATTTTCTACTTTGTATCACATATTATCAATTCTATCAAAAACCACAAAGCTGATATTTTTCAAAAAAATCTAGTGTGATCACAACATGTTCATATACGAAATGTATCCTGTTGGAGTTATTTGAAATAAAATTCGAATTTTTATAATTTATTTTCGTTGTGCAAACACAGGTTTTGGAAAAAGTCAAAGCGAAACTACTTTAAATGCAGCACATTTGACCATACGTGACAATATTAAAGCGTGGTTAAGCTCAGGAGCCCTCGTACTATTAAAGTCAGCTATGAAATATATTTTATATCTGTTCATTGAGCTACATTTAAAGACATAAAGCCGCCCGCGCGCCGCGTGTTGCTCGTGGCGAACCTATTTTTTTAAAATCCTGCAGTTTTGAGCAGTACGTGATTTTATTAAGGACACGTTCAGCTGAAGACCCATCTTTGCTATAAATTTAAAAAATAATAATTGTTTTTACCGTGTTTATCATGTAAAAGTCCTGCAGTGATCGCGTCCCTCGCTTCCGTAAAAACAGCTCTCGTCTCCTCCTTCCTACTTCCGGAGCGGGTGAGCTCGCTTCAGTACCCCTCTGAAAGCAGCCCGAAAATCTCAGGAAATCTCGCGCGGCTCCGCTCGAAATATCCGGTGGAAAAGGATGAAAGGGGGTCTCTGCGACGCACATATGACGTAACATCCGACCCGAGCCGACCGGTGGAAAAGGGGCATTAATCTCCCAAGTCAGGATGAGTCTACATCCTGACCACCCCTGGTTCCATTCTGACTATGATAATTAAATTTCTGATAATCATCTCTCTTTTCTGAAAGAGACACCTATGCCCCTTTTCTACTGTTACGGTGCGGTTCAGTTCAGCTCGGGTCAGCTCGTGTGTGGTTGTGTTTCCATTTACACTTCTGTACCCGTTCTGTAGGCGGGTCCAGAATCCAACTCTTCTTACCACCTGGTGGCGGTAGTGCTCCCTTATGCTATTTATTCATTCATTCATTCAACCTTTATTTAGTCAGGTAAATCTTTTGAACCTCATGGGCTCATTTACGAAAGCGACCTGCTAAAACTAAAGAACAATGAACAGCAATGGTAGAATTTCCTTAAACAATAAACAAACCAACAATAAACAATATAAAAAACAAAAAAGAGAAGGAAAAAAACAATTTTTTTTTTTTAAACAAAGCTAACCACCACTAGAAGAAGAACACCCTAAAGGCTTTTCCACAGAATGTTGTGGAAGAGATGTCATGCTCTAATGGAGTACCTCATGAGCTGTAACTTTTAAACCTGATTAATAATCCTACCTTATTGCCTTCTCTGTCTGCTTTAAACCCATGCATTTTCCATTTTAGTATAGATTTTTACAATAAGGATATAAATATATTGTGCTGCTGTTTGTAATGATGTTTTTCTATTACATTAGTGCTTAGTGTATTTCTAGTTGATGTTTTTTCTTAGTTACATCCTAGATGTTATTACTGTTTTTCTCTTACATTTTGTTGTCGGATGTAACTGGGACCATGTGTACATAATCTCATTTCATCACATGTACCACGTGCGGTGCAAATGACAATAAAGATTCTCTGACTCTGATTTAAAAAAAGCTTCACTTTTATTATTTTATTATTTAGATATGCACAAGGTTCATGTTAAAATGGCAAAACATCACACTGTGATCTTTGAAACTGCTTTTACAATAAGCTACAGACTTGAAAATAATTTGGTTAAATTTTGTCCTTAAATGTTGAAGGTTTGTCTTTCATTAAATTTAAAAACATTAAAGTATTACTTATTAAATAGTCAGTTGGTCTGCAAATGCTGTGGGGCCCTCCTAGAAGAGCTGAAGAGGTGGCTGTTGATGTTTGTGTCTCCCTGGTAAAGCTGCTGCCCCAATGACCTGGAAGCAGAAGATAATGGATGGATGGATGGATGGATGGATGGATGGATGGATGGATGGATGATGGCGGAGACCATCAAACAGCATGAGTGGTCAGTTCAGTTGAACACCTGCCTGTTTGCTTCAGATCAACTGTTCAAATCTCTGCAGATTCAAATAAAAGCTGCACCAGGTCTTTCAGCTGAATCTCTCAGGGGTCACAGTTGGACGGTCGATAACTGAAACTGTCCTTTCTGAATTTTTGACTGTTTTTATCCGACTTCATCTTAGAATCAAAACATTTGAATTTGTCAAGATACAAACTTGGTTTAAAATAAATAAATTATCATTAAATCTAGAAAAAAACTAATTACATGATATTCAGTAATAAAAAGAAAACTGTTGATGTTCCACTCAAAATTGAGGGTGTTGAGATTTGTAGAGTGAGTGAGGTGAAGTTTTTGGGTGTTATCATTGATGACAAACTGACATGGAAACAACACATAAATTCTGTAAGAATAAAAATAGCTAAATCGATTGCAGTACTGTACAAAGTCAGAGACCTATTGAATGATAAAGCTCTGTATTTGTTGTATAACACAATCATTGTTCCACACTTAATCTATTGTATTGATGTTTGGGGGAATGCGTGTAAAACAATCACAAAGCCTATTTTTGTATTACAGAAAAGAGCTGTAAGAATTATCACTAGAAAACATTACCGTCATCCATCAAGTACATTATTTTATCAACTGAAGTTATTGAAGTTCCATGATTTGGTAGACTATAATATTTTATCAGTTATGTATAGGGCTCAAAATAATGCATTACCTTTAAATATCCAAATGCATTTTGTTAAAAGACAAAGTTGTTATAATCTTAAGGGGACAGAGATGTTTGTAAAACCACAATTCAGAACTAGTTTGAAGGGACGTTCTACCTCAATCCAGGGAATTAGATTATGGAATGGCTTGGAGAATGTAGTTAAAAATGCCAAGTCAATGTTTACATTTAAGAAAATGATCAAAACGAATGTGTTAAAAAAATATATGAAATAGCGTAATGTGTATTGTATTAGTTAGAAAATTAGAAAGAGTTAGTCATTTTGTACTGTTGGTTGAAGATTATTATTGTTTAATCTGATTGTTGGAAAAAAGGGGCAGATATAATAAGATTTATTCTTCTTTCTGCTACCTTTCATTTTTTTATATTTTGTACATTATCATTTATGGGATTGTCTTGTATTGTTTCTTTTGTAAAAAAAAAAAGAACAAATTTAATAAACATAAACATTTGTAATGTAATAACAGTTGAGCAGATTCTGGTCATCTTTTCTTAGGATTAAGAATCAAATGCAAATGGAAATGTTTCTTAACTTCCAGTATGGATTTAAACAAACATACACACTTAACATTGTAAAATATGTTTAGGAAATTTAAGGTTCAAGGACACCACTTAAGTTTAATGGGAAAAGTAACAAATGAAAAATGTACAAAAATAGAGAATCCTGCATCCAACTAATGATCAGTGTTGCCAGGTGAGAAATGTAGGATTATCGTACTAGAGACATAAAATTATCGTATTTTGAGGGAAATTATCGTACACCCATCATAACCAAAATAACAAGTCTATTAATGCGTTATAGTAATTCTAGTGTTGAATAGTGTTTAAAGGCTCCCCCATAGCTCTGCTTACGGCCGTACGCGTGTACTGTACGCAGACAGTTCACCTGCACAGCTCAGCGTTCATTCTCACATTCATTCTCGCGTTTTTGCTCCAAATTTTTGACGTCATTTGAGCAGCTGCAGCGGAGAGCGTTTACCTACGGGACAAATTGAGGTAGCTGATTGGTCATTTGCTGACACACCTACTGAATTGATTGACAGGTTGGGTGGGGAAAAAAAGGCGAGAGCCGGCAGCTTCAGCTGCAGCGGTGTTCTGTGTTTATATGTTAATAAAAAGTTCCAAAAAATAAAAACGGGTTGCGCTGGTCCTGCACCCCACACATCAGACCAGCAAACCAGGAAATCTGCAGCCGCGCTGGACCCGAGTTTAATTCGCTCGTGACAAATTCATTCATTTCTCATCATTTCAGTCATGGAGTCAATGGAGGAGGAAGCAATCTCTGCCTTTTGGCAAAAAAACAAAAGAAAAGGCCAGATCAGGGATGAAGAAGGGGAATTTAATACATTTGTGTCACATCCAAAACAGTCCGGTGCCGGGCAGTTTATTGTGCGACAATGCGTTTGCGTATGCAGTCGTAAAATTTGAGCTCGGTGCGTACATGCCCTGCGGGGATACGCTTGTGCCTCTGCCTACGAACGGCGTATGGCCATAAGTAGAGCTATGTGGGGGCCTTAACAAGAACTCAGTTTTGTGGCATCAGTACGGATGGGAACTAATGAGCCATAGATTCATTCATTCATTCAACCTTTATTTAGTCAGGTAAATCTTTTGAACCTCAAGGGCTCATTTACGAAAGCGACCTGCTAAAACTAAAGAACAATGAACAGCAGTGGTAGAATTTCCTATTCCTAGATATGTAATGACCCCCCCTTCTTCTTGTTGTTTTGTTTTATGGCGGTTGGCAGACCAACTGTAATGTGCCTTACCGCCACCTACTGAGATGGAATGGGGACAGGCCATAAACAGGAAAAAATAATAATTCTGTAAAATTAATTTAATAACTCGACTAAATTCTCTCTATTAAGTTTGTATTTTTCAAGAAAATAATAATTTGATCTTTAACTTTACTGATATCACTACTAAAAACATCCCTCATTGTAAATTTAATATTCATTTATTTTTGGAAATGCATTCTTTCTGTTTCGTACCCTGGACGTTCCATAAAGACATGTTGAACCGTTTCAGGGAGATTGCTGGTGCACTTGTCACATAGTCCTGTTGCATATCCATCCATCCATCTTCTTCAGCTTATCCGGGGTCGGGTCGCGGGGGTAGCAGCCTAAGTAGGGAGGCCCAGACTTCCCTCTCCCCAGCCACTTGGAGCAGCTCCTCCGGGGGAATCCCAAGGCGTTCCCAGGCCAGCCGAGAAACATAGTCCCTCCAGCGCGTCCTGGGTCTTCCTCTGGGTCTCCTCCCGGTGGGACATGCCCGGAACACCTCACCAGGGAGGCGTCCAGGAGGCATCCTAACCAGATGCCCGAGCCACCTCAACTGGCTCCTCTCGATGTGGAGAAGCAGCGGCTCTACTCCGAGTCCCTCCCGGATGACTGAGCTTCTCACCCTATCTCTAAGGGAGAGTCCAGACACCCTGCGGAGAAAACTCATTTCAGCCGCTTGTATCCGAGATCTTGTTCTTTCGGTCATAACCCAAAGCTCATGACCATAGATGAGGGTGGGAACGTAGATCGATCGGTAAATTGAGAGCTTTGCCTTTTGACTCAGCTCTCTCTTCACCACGACAGACCGGTACAGCGCCCGCTTCACTGCGGACGCTGCACCTATCCGCCTATCGATCTCACGCTCCAGTTTTCCCTCATTCGTGAACAAGACCCCGAGATACTTAAACTCCTCCACTTGGGGCAGGACCTCCTCCCCGACCCGGAGAGGGCATGCTACCCTTTTCCGGCTCAAGACCATGGCCTCGGATTTGGAGGAACTGATCCTCATCCCGGCCGCATCACATTCAGCTGCAAACCGCTCCAGTGAAAGCTGTAGATCACGATCTGATGAAGCCAATAGGACCACATCATCTGCAAAAAACAGAGAAGCGATTCTAAGGCCACCAAAACGGATCCTCTCAACACCTTGGCTGCGCCTAGAAATTCTGTCCATAAAAGTTATGAACAGAATCGGTGACAAAGGGCAACCTTGGCGGAGTCCAACTCTCACTGGAAACGAGCCTGACTTACTGCCGGCAATGCGGACCAAGCTCTGACACCGGTCGTACAGGGACCTAACAGCCCATATCAATGGGCCTGGTACCCCATACTCCCGGAGTACCCCCCACAGAACCCCCCGAGGGACGCGGTCGAATGCCTTTTCCAAGTCCACAAAGCACATGTAAACTGGTTGGGCAAACTCCCACGCACCCTCCAGGACCCTGTTGAGGGTGTAGAGCTGGTCTAGTGTTCCACGACCAGGACGAAAACCACACTGCTCCTCCTGAATCCGAGGTTCGACTATCCGACGGACCCTCCTTTTGTTTCTGCAAAACAAGAAAAATATTATAAAGATGGTGCATTTTGATCAAATTCATTAAACAACAAAACTGTTACACAACATTTGTGGTTGGCAAACAACAATTTGGTGCATTACCACCACAAACTGGTGAGGAGGTGGACTGAAACAGTGTAAACAAACAAATAAATTATTTTATTTATTAATTAATGTATAAATAACTATTCTTTCAAACAAACAATCTGTTTCAGATATTGTATTAAAACCTGAGCACCATTATCTTTTGAATTGTGCAATAATCCAGCTGTATCAAAACTTTCTTTGATTTCAGTGAGACTGTTCATCAGGTGACTTCTTTCATGTCTGTATTTCTGTCAGTTCAATAACTCATGTTCTATGGTCTCATCTTCTCCACAGTAGTCACATTTATGATGCTTCCCTGTTATGAATAATGTTCTGTTCAATCCTGTGTGTCCAAATCTGAGACGTGATGTGATGTTTCCTCCTCCTGTTTCTTTCAGATCTCCTCATTTCTCCTGTTTGTTGTTGAATTCTATAAAACCATTGGCCTTTTCTTTCTTCTTCCAGTTGTTTTTGTCATCTTTCCCTCATTTTCAGAATCAGAATAATCTTTATTATCATTGCAGCGAGGTACAGTGAGAACTTAATATCACTCTGTTTGTGCCGGGGGAGCGGATCTTTGGGATGAACCAGTCTTTGCCGTGTTGGATTTTACATCTTTTTATACAAGAAATGTCACTGATGATGTGAAATGATGCATTTTTATACAAAGTGTGTGTGTCTTAATTGCAGGGTTTGAACTATATTTACAGGCCTGTATTCATTTTAAAGTGTTTACTAATTACTTTATGTTTTACATATAATCTCAGATTTGCCAATGATAATCTTACAAGTTCACAGTTGATATAACTACAAGCTAAGCAAATGTTTTAAATGAAGCAGGACACAGGTAAGATACTGACTCTCACCATAAGAGTCCTTTGTTCTCTGAGCAGAGCAGAGTGAGCACATGGCTCCGTTCAGTGTGTGAAACTGCTCACACATGGATTAACAGAAATAAAGTTAAATAACAACACTTATATACTTTATACTTAACAATTAGTCTTTCAGGTTCACACACTAATAATAGTTAATGATTAGACACCAAATAATAGTATGTTAACACTTTTAATGTAGACAATTAGAGCCCAAGTCAACAGCTTGATATTATGTGGTCCTCTTGTAAAAACAACCTCTCCGTTATCAGTTAAAGGAATGTGCAGCCAGACTGCGGCCTTCAAGTTACCATATACCACATTCAACTGAAATTGTGTGTGTTTGTGTGTGTTTGGGTATGTGACTGTTTTGTGGTTTCTAAGGACAGTGTTTTGTCAGGACAGTAATGAGCTGTTATCTGATTGTCTGATTATAGCGTATGGCTGTCCTAACAAACCACTGTCCATTAAAACCACAAAACATTCACACACACAAACACACACAATTTCACAGAATCTGCCCAGGAGTGGCTGCACACAGTGTCACTCAACATGAAGAGGTTCAAATAACCAATTGGAAGTCGGTCTTTTTTTCAGACAGACTTTTACTTAAGAAAACATGCCGGACATAGTTTATTATTGAAATTGCACAATTAAAGTCACTTATTTTAGTATTTTGAGCAATAATATGAAAAATAATATGAAATCCACAATTGCCACTAACATGCAAAAGCAAATAAACATTTACTTTGAATCTATTTGTGTGACTGACTTATGTGGGATTTAAATGAACTCTTAAGGTACCACTGCCTATATTACAGTAACCTGTATTTACCATTTTCCAAATGTTTTTACTGCAGTTAATGTCATGATCCACGTCATGATCCACGTTCTGTCTGCCCTATTTATAAGCCCTAGTTATATTATATTCTAGTTTGTCATGTCATGTTCACAGCAAACACATCATTGTTCCCTCCGCCCTCATGCCCAATGCCTCATTATTAACGATCATTGCACTCACCTGTTTGTTCCTGTATTTAAGCTCCACGTCCACAGTCATTCCTTGCCAGATTTATGAACGGTTTTGCCTAGTAGTTATCCAGCGCCCATGTCTTGTCCTGTCTTGCTTGCTACGACTCTGTTTTGGTTTTTTGGTCTCACGTCTCTCGCCTCAGCCCCCATTGGTACTGTTTCGGATTCTGCTTCTCTGGTTTTGACTCCTGCTCACGTTACTGGACTTCGCCCTCCTGCCTCTCCCCTTGTCGGATCTGTTCAGCCATCTGCCTCACGGAACAAGACTGCCTTTCACGACCACGAGATAAGCCTGCCTCTTCCAACATTATTCGCCTCTCTGCCAACCTGTGTATGACTCCGCTTCGAAACAAGGAAACCCCCCTTCGTGTGAAAGTGCGCACGAAGCACCAACGTAAACAAGGAAGTAAAACTAGACTACGTCACTACCGGCTCACGTCATCAAGGAATTCCCTTCCGATCGGAAACAACATAAAAAGGTTAGTGTTTTTATTAAAGACAAAAACATCTACCTTTTTAAGCCCTGCCACTAATATTATAATCTCTTGTGCAGAACTCAAGTTACCAGTGACGATCAGGACCCATTCCAGTTTCCTGTTTCTTAATAAAATTGTTAACATTTTTCCAGTGTTCGGTTTATTAGTGAAACTCAAAAACTCAGTCTTGACATTAAATCTGGCCAAACAGAGTTTCACTACGACACTGGTTAACAATTTTGAAAATGAACAATCTGATCAGTCAAGTTTACAGTTTACAACCTGTCTCTCACCTCATTCTAATTCTAGAACTGAGTATCTGGCGCCATCTGTCGGACTGACCCAGTCATCACAGGTCATGGCTTCCAAGGAACCTAGACTGACGCCTCCTGAGGTTTTTTCTGGTGACTCAACACAGTGTAGACCATTTCTGACTCAATGTGAAATACAATTTGAACTACAACCCTCTGCTTTTCCATCTGAACGTTCAAAAGTGGCCTATGTCATCTCCTTATTATCTGGTAAAGCTAAAATTTGGGGCACAGCTGAATGGGCAAGAAACTCTTTGATCTGTTATAAATACAGAGACTTTTC
>JBBPBX010110385.1:0-10881 GCA_038048925.1 Garcialebias charrua | reverse complement strand
GTAGGCATATCGATCGGCAGTGGTTGGCTCACTCTGGTCCACATTGTTTGATCGCCATAATCTATAATCGCGTCAAAGCGGTTTATAAAGTCTTGGCCAACCAAAAATGGGAATGAGTCAACGGTGGACACGTGTACCGGGTGGTATAGCGTCATTTCACCAATCTGCATATGAACCATGGCTATAGCTGTAAGGGTTGTACTCGTCTCTGAGAGTCCCTGTAGTACTACAGCACATTCTTTGAGGGGTATTTCCCTGTCAACCCCGCTAGCGGCTATCCTTAGCTCCTTCAACAGTGTGGGAGACATAATGGTTATGTCAGCCCCACCATCCAGGAGGGCCTCTTCTGTGAGGACCCCTTCTAAAGTGATTGACAGGTAAGCCTTCTTAGCGGGCCCCTTCCTGATAATGTTACACAGGAACCTATCAGGTTTTTTCCGACGTGTGTTACGTCTACCATTGTCTGTGTGAATTTCATTCACCTGTACTGGTAGTGCAGTCACACATGGGTCTGAGTGATCGGGCTGTGACGAGTCATTGTCTTTGGTGAGTGAGCTTACCCCCCCTTTTTCCGATGAGGGGCACTCGGACTCTGTAACAATGATGTCATGGTCACAGTCAACGTCTTGTTGACCGTCTATACCCTGATTGTCAGCATCCTGACCATCAGTATCTTGGCGACTGTCAGCAATCGTGGCATTGCTGTTATTAGTGTGTTCTGAGTCACTATCAATGATAGTGCTACACATCACACCAGGTTTGTTTTCCTTGTTTGTTTTTTTCAAACTTTCTAACAACCGACGTATGTTCTCCATCTCTTCTGAAGACAGAGGTTTAGGGCCTTTTTTCTGGAACTTCTGTGGGTTTTTCCTCGCCCCAGACTGTTCAGTTTGAGGTGCAGGAGCTGGCGCATTGCTCGGGGGTCCTCTCTGGGACCACCCTCTTTCATATGAGTCTCCTTGGGACCCATATTTCTTTTTCTTTTGGAAAGCCTTCCTTTTTTGATGGGGCTCTTCCTCTTGATGCGGCCTGTACCACTTGGGGTCTCTGGACCCCTTTTGGTCTTTGTTCCAGCGGACACCTTCATTTTGCGGTCTGTCAGGTTGGAAATTTTGCTTATTCTCGGCTTCCTTAAAAGAGTGAGCTGGCGCTCTTGCTCCTTCAAGGTCTAGCGTTTGGTATTTGACCTTTTCACCAGGACACACTTCAAAGGGTGTTTTGTTTGGTGTGCGACCTGTAAAAACATCTATCGCGCACTCTCTTATGTCTTCGATGGACCTCCGTTTATAGTTTGCGCTGACATGTACTTTCTCTCTTATGTCAGGGCAGAGGTTTTGGCTGAAAATATACTTAAACCCTACCTCCTCCTCCATTTCAGGTTCGCATCTGTCCCCGAAATAGGCACGGAATATTCGGTCATAATATGACCTTGGGTGTTCATTCCTACCTTGCTTGATGTTAGCTGCTGTTATGATGCCATCGGGCCCCGTGCAAGGAGAAAACTCCCTTATCAGCGCAGCACAGAGAAGACTGTAGTCTTTCATCACTGCTTCTCGTTGACGCTTCATAAAAGCATGCACCGTCCTGTCCGATGTTAACCTTAACAGACAGATTCTATCATCATCTGTAGCTTCTGGGAAACGTTGAAGCTGGAAATCAAGGTCCTCGAGATAGATCTTGGTTTCGTGTGAGCCCATTGGGCCAGGGGCGAAGGTTTGAATGCTTTTCGCCATATTCCGTAGTTCAGCCATTGATAGAGGTATTTGTGGGTTATTATCAGATCCACCCACCGGTGCATCCGGTGGGATTGTCGGTTTTAGAGGCCCTAAGGGACGGCGCGGTGGTGTTGGAGGGAGTAGTGCATCTGGCATGGGCGGGGGCGGTGGAGGAGGGAGTAGGTCATCAGGTATGGGAGGAGGCAGCGGAGGCGGTGAGTTCTCAAGGTGTTTACTCATGAGACCCAAACATTTTCTCTCTTCTTCAAAGAGTTTGTTCATTGCTGATGCACGCTCTATTTTACAACTATTCAGTTGGACTTTTAACCCATCATTTTCACGTTGTAACATCATGTGCTGTTCTTGTGATTTTCTATAATCTTCTTGCAGCCTTGTGTACCGTAGTGATAATGATTCCAGGGTGTCCGTGCATTTTTCCAGCGCGTCTCGTGCCTCCCCACAATCCGCCTGAATCGACTTGTATTGATGGTAATACTTATCCTTCTCCACCACACATTTTTCCAAATCAACTTGTGATTGGTCAAAATCCCTTTTTAACACTTTGCATTCTTCGTAGAGACTACGCGTTTGTTCAGCGCTGCCAATACTCGACTGTGTTAAACTCTTTACCTCCTGCTGTAAAGCGGCAACCTCCATTTGTGCTGTTAAACATGATGTAGAGACAGCCCGGCGTACAGCAGTTTCAAAGTCTAGCTTGGCCTTTAACAGAAGGCTTAATTTAGCCAAACGTTTATCTCTGTCTGCTTTCTTTTCAGCCGTTGTGGTTCCAGCTGTTACAGTTTTTAATGCACTGTCCACATCTGCTTCCTCCATCAACTGTGTCTCTTCATGGTAGTTTGTGATGGGCCCTGTGAGTGAAAATAAGGCACATTCGATCCAATCTGCTTTGGTCGGGTCGTGGCCTTGAGGTGGCACAGGCTGCCCTGTATCAGAGGTGTCAGGGGTCTCACCCTCTGTGCCTGCCATCTTTTATCTGGATTTTCAGTGAAAATCAAAATAAAAGATGTTCTGTATTCGTTATTCTAAACTTTTCACTATTTGAAATAAACAGGAAAGTTTAAATGTGCACAGGACAACTGTGGAAGATGATGTGTCAGAGAAAGGAAGAGAAAGGAAAAATTTTTTAGTTATCTGGAGTGAAAACTGTACTTTTGTTTGTTATTTTAAATTCTTTGTATTTAAAATAAGCAAAAATGTTTGTCCGTACCTCTGTTATTCTAAATATTTTATTTAAAATAAACAGGAGCTATTGTTTGTGTACAGAACAAAATTAAAAGCTGGTAACTCACCATAAAATGCTGACTTTTTATGATGTTTTTTGTGAACGTGACTGTTCGTCACTCAAAGTGCACCAGGAAATGACGACACAAATAGGCGGGTCGACGCAGCGCGTCACCAGCTCTGCTGTGCTGAGCGAGGCGGAGCTCGCTACACAGATACGTGACGTCAACCAATCAATCACAGTGCTTGTAGTCCTTTTCCCAAGCAACCATGGTAAATGTAGTTTTCTAACCTTCGACCAATGAAGTACCGGAAATGACGACAAAGTGGGTTGGTCGCAACGGCGTGCGTTCCCACTACAGCGAATCAGCGTTCGCTACGAGTGATTGACAGCTCCCAGCTCTCGTTTCATCCAATCACAGCTCATAAACAAACGTGTACTTGGACACGTAGCTCTAACGTTAGCTCGCACAACAGACCACAACTTTATAGACTCTTAAAACAACTCAGACGCTACAAATTAACTTTCCAAAATTCTGAAACATGCGGCGAACACACCTAGACAGGCCAACTTAGTTACGCTCAGTAACACAGCACTGCAGCTGTTGAACAAACACGGACTCTCTCGGAGCGCGTCAACGTCGGTTCTGGTCCACTTCGTCGTGGATCAGAAACTCGGGTCTGAACAGAACCACTATCCGACTACGTTCTACAGTAATATGCTTCTCTGACCTGCTCTAAAATGTAAAATACCACAACAGCAATCTTGTAGATGTTAAATTAGCTTTCAGGCTTTTGACTCGGCGGTCAAACAAAGCTTTGTACAGGAGTCTGCGTGAACTGGACCGAACCAGGACCAGAACCACCACAGACCACGGCTGACAAAACTTCACCTGAATGCTTCCAACAGCGTCTAACAGAGTTGAAACAATAATAATCTCACAGCTTCAAATGATAAAAACATGCAGAATCTGCCTGCTTTGAACACTTCCAGCCAAAATCATTATCCTCAGAGTTTAAAACTTGGATCCACTTATGCAAACATGACGTTACAGTTCATGAGAAACCACAGAAATCAATAAACTTTCAGAACCACGTACGAAGGCCACCAGATGTAAGAATTATGAGGAGGTCAATATTAATACTGACCTCTTTATCCTTAATTAATCTACTTATTCAGATTGAATAGTAAATTCACGGATTCTGTTCTTTTTCAGTTTACCCAATATTTCTGTGATCTTTATGATGGATAAATACACAAAGCCATTAAGTGACAAAGACGTTAACTTAGTTTGATATGTCAAAGAGACACTATCATTTATTTAAAATAAATCAACTAAATTAACACCATTACACTTGATTGACATGATTTCACTTTCTTTCAAATTAATACGTCAGCAAACTTAAATTCAACACAACAGACATAAATATTGGATGTTAACATATTTAGTCTGTGGGCATTTCAGCTTAAAATAGTTTCCAGCTTAGATAGAGAGGGAAAGATTTAGGAGGAGAAATTTATGGAGGAAGAAAAGTTAAGAGTCAGGGAGTTATCTTGATGTGTTTTAACCAGAAACATGGCAGTTCTCCGGCCGATTAAAGCTACACGTTGGTACCCTTGGCAAAGCATTTGACGACTTGTTACCTCGTGAAGATGGTCAGTCTCCCTCGGTCCAGTTTGGTCAGTTCGTTTACCATTCTCAGCGTCTCCAGACGTGCGCCTTGACTCGAACCGAAAGTAACGGCAGCTCCTGGTGGTGTTTCCAAGATAAGACGTTCCTTAAAGGAATGTCAATAAAAGAGAGCTTTTCACGGCTTGAAATAGATTTATAACAGGCATGTTATAAATCTTTTAACTGAATGACGTGTCCTTAGCGTGTGACTAGACGATCATCAGTTCTTTGGAGAAGACCATAGTTTGAGGCTTACTCCAGCAGACTTCTAGGAAAACAGGAAGTCAGAGCTCTTTTAAGGCTAACTTGACCTAGAAAGACGTAGCTCTTTCTCATTCGGTCTGTTAGGCCAGGAGCCACTGAGAGGAGGCATAAGTTAGATTAAAAATGTCAGAAAGGATAAGAAAGTTAGTTTAAGACGCCAGTTTCATGATACAGCAGATTTAGAACTTTCTTAACTCATTACCAACATTGTTGTATGAATAAACAAACGTCATCAGAGCATAACATATGGGACCTATTAATGATAATAGCTTGATTATTAAATAGGACAAAAACAAAAGTCTTTGGGTGTCTAGATTGTCCTGAGCTCAAGCTAAAATGAATGAGATAAAGTGTTCCTTTTATCTTCACATGCAAGTTCGAGAGGAGAGGAGAAATCCTCCATGTACAACATTTTGAATTAAGCAGAGTATTTGATTTATCTGACATTAAAATGTACTGATGCTCTTACAAATAAAATTATTCATTTGATAACATTTGAATTAACAAAATTAAAAGAAGTCTCTGGATGACTTAATTGCACCTTTGACACAGCAGTGAAACACAGTTTAACTCTCACAGAATAACACAGCTTAAAAGCACACATCATGAAAATGACAAAAGTTATTCTTTTGATCACATCAGCCTAAAATCAAAGATAGAAATAGTCTCTTTTGGTGACTATATTTATCAGATTACAGCTTAATGAATGATTTTGTAGTAAATGTCTTGCTTTACTGAGAGGTCAGTAAAGGTCATCACTGGACAGTTCAAAAACCTTAATTTGACCCTGGGTAGGTCCACTACAGCCTCAAATGATAAAAACATGCAGAATATGCCTGTCTTGAACACTTCCAGCCAAAATTATTATCCTCAGAGTTTAAAACTTGGATCCTAATATGCAAACATGACGTTACAGTTCATGAGAGATCACAGATTTATCAGTAAACTGTCAGAAACCGGTACAGGGCCACCAGATGAAGTAAACACGAGGGAGACCACCATATTGTGTCTTTAAACACATACGGTGCCACCCAGATGTAAAGGATTTTAGCAGGGGTCAGTATTAAGCTGACCTCTTTATCCTTAATTACTTATTCAGATTGAATAGTAATTTCACGGATTCTTTTCTTTTTCAGTTTACCCAATATTTCTGTGATCTTTATGATGGATAAATAAATAAAGCCATTAAGTGACAGAGACGTTAACTTAGTTTGATATGTCAAAGACACTACCATTTATTTAAAATAAATCAACTAAATTAACACCATTACACTTGATTGACATGATTTCACTTTCTTTCAATTTAACACGTCAGCACAGTTAAATTACAACACAACAGACATAAATACTGGATGTTAACATATTTAGTCTGAGGGCTCTTTAGCTTAAATATAGTTTCCAGATAGATTGAGAGGGATAAGGAAATAGGAGGAGAGATGGAGAGATGGTTTAAAGGAAATTGTCTTGAGCATGTTACCAGAAATGACACTTCTCATCAGATTTCTGCTGAAATCCAGGTACGTTTGTAAACAGCTCTTTACCTTTGACGACGAGTCTGATAAAGAGATGACACCAGCCTTTCAGATGCACAGAGTCCTTCAGGCCCAGTTCGTCCGAACTGGTTGTTTACTTTCCAACGTCTCCTGGGTTCCGCTTGGACCATCAGAAAATGTGTCAGCTCCTGGTTGACTTCAAGACGAGATGTTTCTCAAAGAAAGTTCATTAAGAACTTGGAGCTCTTTAGCTCTATTGAATTTATGGAGGCGTCCATAAATTCTTTGCTGAATAAGCCAGTCTTTGGCGTATGACTGCAGCTTACATCAGCTTCCAAGGCAGAGAGCTTTCAGGTCTCTGTCCATTCCAACTCTGAAGAGAAAGTTCACATCTTTCCTTCCTCACAGGAACTACAGGAACTAACTTGTTTCAGGAAAAACTTAGACCCTTTGTAGAAGATCTGAGATGAGAGGAGTTGTCATTTTTCGATTGGTCCAACAGAACCAGTCGAGGAGTTCACTTGTTGTTATCAAGATTCAAGGTGAAATCAGAGCAGAGAGAAATTGTTTAGGAAAGACAGAGCGTGCTGGAGCCATTCTCATAAAAACAACAGATTAACTGTCTTCTGCCTTTCTAAACAAAACGGCCGGGCCTCTGTGACCCGAGACTTCAACTTTAACACAGCAGGAGTGACACAGTAATACTCCATATTAAAAGAATAACAGCATATAACATATATCATGAAAATGACAAAAGTTATTCTTTTGATCACATCAGCCTAAAATCAAAGATAGAAATAGTCTCTTTTGGTGACTATGTTCTCAGATTACAACTAATGGAATAATTTGTAGTAAATGTCTTGCTTTACTGAGAGGTCAGTAAAGGTCATCACTGGACAGTTCAAAAACCTTAGTTTGACCCTGGGTAGGTCCACTACACTGATCTGTTTTCTTGTTGCTGTGTTCATCTGTGACCATCTGCTCATAAAGACTCATGTTCGTGCTGCTGTTTGTAATGATGTTTTTCTATTACTCTAGGGCTTAGTGTATTTCTAGTTGATGTTTTTCTTAGTTCATATCCTAGATGTTATTACTGTTTTTCTCTTACATTTTGTTGTTGGATGTAACTGGGACCCTGTGTACATAATCTCATTTCATCACATGTACTACATGCGGTGCAAATGACAATAAAGACTCTCTGACTCTGACTCTGATTAGTCTTGAAACAACATCTGCCGACACATCGGATCAATGTCTATGGCATTCTTTGATCGGCTCCGTTACATAGTTAATGTGGAGGGTCTGGGATCTGGCCTTTTTGGGCATTGGGGCTGGTGTGGGGGGGGTGTCGGGGTTTGGGGCACTGGAGGGTTGTCGGGGGCTGAGCTGTTGGGGCTGTCTGGGCGGGGAGGCCCTGCCTTCACCCTGGGGAAGACCTGGGTGGTTCTGGGGGATGTCTGCTGGGGGCTGCATGTGGGCCCTCAGGTGGCCTGTGGCAGCGGTCATGGGTCACCGTTCGGTGGTTCGGTTGTGCTGGGGTGGTTTTGGGGCGGGCACCTGGGGCTTGGGGTTCTGGGGGCGTGTCATCCTCGGGCATGGTGGGGGATCTTGGGCTCTGGTGGGCGGGTCACTGGGCTTTGGGCTGGCCTAAACTCTGGTGCCCGGCTCTGGCCGGGGGCCCTCGGCTCGCTGGTGGGTTGGGGGTTCATGGGCTGGGGGGTTGGGTGTCAGTGGGCGTGACTAGTGGCCCATGGGAGTGGGCAGGTTGACCCAGCCTGGATGTCTAATGTGTTATGTGTTCTGAGAGTTGTTAGTATGAAGGGTGGGTGTAATATTTATTCTGGGGTGGGGACTGGGTAGATGTCCTTGATTATGGCCTGAGACTATGCGTGGCCGGTTGGCTAGCCCTTTCCTGAGGTGGGGGCACACTCCCGGTGCTTCCTGACTCTGTTGGCGGTTAGGCGGGCGCTCTTGGCCATGTCGTCCATGTGGGATTTTGCGTCCTCTTGGGCGGCGGGCTGACTGCGGTTAGTAGGGGTCTTGGCGACCCTGGTGGGTGTGGGTTGTTGGTCCAGCTGCTGGCGGCCCTCGTGGCCCTGTCCCTCTCGGGTCTGGAGCTCAATGGGCCCGGAGATCGGAGAGGTGTTTTTGGCCTTGCTCCTTGGGTATCTTGGCGAGCTTGGGGGGTATGTTGGGTCAGCGGGGGAGCTGAATCACTGCGGAAGCATTTGTTCCTGCAATTATTTTTCTCCCCATCCCTCACTGCGCACTTCCGCCCTCTTCATTTCAAAGTTAATACATGTAGGGATTTTGAGGCTCGGTTGTGCTGCAATATTTTTACATCTCTGTTGTTCAGAACCACCTGGGACTCAATTTTATTATACACCTTAGACATTCACTCAAAAACATCCTCATTATATTCACATATAGGAACTTGGGGTGGGCATTTTGGTTATAGGTGGCGGGATGATAATACTCTCGCCTCCTGTGCCTGTGCCTACTCACAATGATGCATTTAGACAGTAAGGGTTTTGGTTAGAGTTGGGGTGGAGGGGAAACTGGCATTATGCCAGCCTTTGCTCCCTCTCTTTCCTGTTTTTTTTATTGCACTTTACAACAACACACATAAAAAGCACATTTGGGGTCGGGGTGTATGTGTCGGGGTATAAATTTATTTATTTATTTTTATTTATTTATTTATTGCTTCCCTTGGTTCCCTAGCGGCCATTCTGGGGGTTGGGTCTGGTAAAGTGGCAGGCCGTTGGGTGTTGTCCTGGACAAGGGGAGGTTTGGGGCCTGGGGGGTTGCCGGGACGGGCTGGCGGGGCGCTCTCGCTGGGGCTGCTTGGGCTCGGGTGTCCTGTCCTGTCGGCTGGGTGCGGGTTGGGCCAGATCTTGGATGTCGGCTCCTCTCCACCCCAGAATGAATGGGCCTTCCTCCTGGGTTTGGATGTGGGCTGCCCCATGTAGGGGACATGTACATGTCTTGGACCTGGGGGGTATAGAGTGCGTATCGGGATTATGATTGGAATGTGTCGTTGTTGTATGTCTTTGAGTGAGTGAGGGTGTAGATGAGGGTGGGTCTGTGTGATTGTGTCTGTGTATGAATGTCTATTTGTCAGGCCGGGACTTAGAATGCCCTCTCTATGATACATCTGAGGCCGCTTGGTGTCGGTTCCTGCCACGTGGCCCCCTGGTGGGGTGTGCCTTTGCCTGCCGGCGCGCTTGAGGCCCTCAGTGTCGGGGGTCGGGTGCTTGAGCGTATGTTGGCTGCTCAACCTGGTGGCTGCCTGGTGGGGCTCGGGTCCTCTGGTCCTGTCGGGCCTGGGCCTGAGGGGTGGGCATCCCCCGGTGCCTGGGCCCTGGTGCCTAGGCCTGGGGCTACGTTGGTGCAGCGGGCACCGGCGGAGGCCTATGAGTTTGTCGCTGTTGGCCCCGGGGGGTCATTGTGTGTGGTCACTGGTGGGGGTCTTCTGGCTCTCCCCTATGGACGGATCTGGGGGGTGGGTGAGTGGTTCGTCTTGCTTGGTTGGCCCTGGGGGCTCTGCGCTCTGGGCCCCTCTTGGGGTCTTGGGCTCTGGTGTATGTATGTATGTATGTATGTATGTATGTATGTATGATACACCCATATGTCCCTCCACGTGCTTTGAGGTCAGAGGATCAGGTACTCTTAATAGTTCCAGAAACTCGCCTTAAGCGCAGGGGTGACAGGGCGTTCTCTGTAGCAGGCCCAAGACTCTGGAACGAGTTACCGCTGCTCATCAAACAGGCCCCCTCCCTCTCGGTTTTCAAATCCCGGTTAAAAACTCACTACTACTCCATTGCTTTCAATGCCAGCTGATTTGTATTGGATCGTTTGATTTATGATCTGCAATGTTTTTATGTTTTTCGTGTTGTACTTCATTGTCTGTGTTGCCTGTTGCGTGTTTGTTTGTCCAGCACTTTGGTGTGGACTTGTTCCTGTTTAAAGTGCTTTATAAATAAAATGGTATTGATGGGGATTTTAAACCCCTGTTACCTTAATAAAAACCACACAAAGATAAACAAGAGAACAGTGTTAAATCAGACAAACAACTTTGCAAAGGGGAAGGGCTTTTAATGTCCTTTGAAACTTAGTTTGGTCTCAAATACATTGTCCTGCACAATTCCAAATTGTACTGGACATGACAAGCTATTTAAACAAGAAGCAGGTGGAGTTTGACAAGCTCTGACGTCTTACAGATAAAACAAACAAGTCATGGTTCTGATCCTACAAGAACATCTAATCCAAATATTGTCAAGGCTAGGAGACTGTCTTTTCTGTATCAAGGAGCAAAGTAAACAACATGTTTGTACTATCAAATATAAGTGTTTAAAGGGAACAGAGAATATTTGATATAAGTGAGCTGGGTTATAATTATTGGGTCAGAGTAATTAGTTTTAGATGATAAATATTGAACATCTCCATCAGTATATATATATATATGTATTATATATACATTATATGTATATATAT
>JBBPBX010110384.1:0-10882 GCA_038048925.1 Garcialebias charrua | reverse complement strand
TTCTTACAGCTCTTTTCTGTAATACAAAAATAGGTTTTGTGATTGTTTTACACGCATTCCCCAAACATCAATACAATAGATTAAGTGTGGAACAATGATTGTGTTATACAACAAATACAGAGCTTTATCATTCAATAGGTCTCTGACTTTGTACAGTACTGCAATCGATTTAGCTATTTTTATTCTTACAGAATTTATGTGTTGTTTCCATGTCAAAGTCAAAGTCAAAGTCAACTTTATTGTCAGATCTGCAATATGTACTGTACAGGACATACACAGGACCGAAATTGCGTTTCTCTCAGTCCCTCGGTGCAACAGTAAACATCTAAACATTGAAACACTGAAACATATAATAATAGACATAAGCATAAAATAGTAAAACTAACACTGTCCTGAGTTTTTTGCATAGTGGTATAAGAGTATGAAAATTTACACCAACTCTAAAACTAAAACATTAAACATTTAATGAACATAATACTGTCCTGAGTTTTTGCATACTAGTATAAAAAAAAGAGTATAAAAAGTATAACTAAAATAAACTAAAGGTTTCTAGCATTGACATTTGCAAAGTGGCAAAGCAGCGTATGAGTTAATGTACACAGTATATGTATGAGGTAGTAGTTGATGTTGTTATAGAGGCAAAAAGTGGCATATGCAGTAAGGCACATTGGGCATCCCTAAATAAGACCGTTCAGAGCACACTGTATATGTACCAGCAGTGGTGTAGATATTAGAGTAGTGTAAATGTAAACAGTAGTAATTACATGTAAGCAGTAGTAATAAAAGTAAACAGTATTAATAAATGTAAACAGAGAATGTAAACAGTATTATGATTATAGGCAGTGATGTAATACAAACATTAGTGCAAGTATGAGAAGTAGTGCAAACTGTATGAGCACATGACCGAGAGTTTAGTGAATAACCCGTTTGATGACACAGAGTCCAGTGTTAAAATCTTTGTGTTGTGTGGTAATGTGTGAGAAAGTTTGTCATCAATGATAACACCCAAAAACTTCACTCACTCCACAAATCAAACGTTAGTTTAGAGATAAACATTTATTAACAATAGAAGTCCATCCATCCATCCATCCATCTTCTTCCGCTTATCTGGGGTCGGGTCGCGGGGGTAGCAGCCTAAGTAGGGAGGCCCAGACTTCCCTCTCCCCAGCCACTTGGAGCAGCTCCTCCGGGGGAATCCCAAGGCGTTCCCAGGCCAGCCGAGAAACATAGTCCCTCCAGCGCGTCCTGGGTCTTCCTCTGGGTCTCCTCCCGGTGGGACATGCCCGGAACACCTCACCAGGGAGGCGTCCAGGAGGCATCCTAACCAGATGCCCGAGCCACCTCAACTGGCTCCTCTCGATGTGGAGAAGCAGCGGCTCTACTCCGAGTCCCTCCCGGATGACTGAGCTTCTCACCCTATCTCTAAGGGAGAGTCCAGCCACCCTGCGGAGAAAACTCATTTCAGCCGCTTGTATCCGAGATCTTGTTCTTTCGGTCATAACCCAAAGCTCATGACCATAGATGAGGGTGGGAACGTAGATCGATCGGTAAATTGAGAGCTTTGCCTTTTGACTCAGCTCTCTCTTCACCACGACAGACCGGTACAGCGCCCGCTTCACTGCGGACGCTGCACCTATCCGCCTATCGATCTCACGCTCCAGTTTTCCCTCATTCTTGAACAAGATCCCGAGATACAGGGAACCCTCGAGTTACGTCAGGGATCCGGACCTACGGGTGTGACTTAGGTCGATTCTGTCGTATCTCGCGGACCAAAAACACGTGCCTGTCGTAGGTCCGCATTTCTGACGTAGGTCGAGGCTATACCGTTAACGGAGCGCCGCACACACATTTAACGGCATGAGAATGAACAAGCGGACATCCTGTGCCATAAACATGCACAGAACTTTATTTACAAACACTTAGATAACACATTATACCACACATTCATCCATAAACACACAAAACCAGTACAGCATGTACTGTACAGGTAAAGTACTGTACAGTAATGTTTTTTTCAGCACAGACAAAGCATACAAAATACAAATCTCTTCCTGAACAGTTCTCAGCCATAATCTGCAAATGAGTTCAACCATGAAACATGAACACTTCTCTTTGAGCAGCAGCTGTTAACATCAAAATGCAGTAAATCATAAGGAACTCCCATGCATTCATCCATGCATCCAGCAGCAGCAAAAACATGTCAACCATGAAACATGAACACTTCTCTTTGAGCAGCAGCTGTTAACATCAAAATGCAGCAAATGATAAGGAACTCCCATGCACCAATCATGCACCAAATCAGCCAAATCATCAGAAACATGTTGCAACCATCATGTTTTTGAAACCAGTGCAGTCCATGTGGTGTTTGTGTGCAGTCCATGTGCATGAAAAAGTCCATGAACTCTAAAAAAGCTAGAAGCAGCAGAAAAAGGAAACAAGGAAACAAAATGTCCTTACTTTGACTGAAGTGTAGGTAGACACTGATGTTTTTCTCAAGTTCAAACCTGGATCAGATGGAACTGCTTAGCCAGTGCTCAACCATGAATCAACCATGAACACTCAAGGCACTGTAGCCCTCCCCCACCTTGCCGCTTGCCGTAATGACGCACTTTTTTTTGCCGTATCTCGATTACATACTTATAATGTATTTCTGTCGTAAGTCCGTTTTTTCGGTCGTATGTCGACGGCATTCTTTCAAAGAGGCCTGTCGTAAGTCTGCATTGCCGTAGGTCGCAGGTGTCGTAACTCGAGGGTTTCCTGTACTTAAACTCCTCCACTTGGGGCAGGACCTCCTCCCCGACCCGGAGAGGGCATGCTACCCTTTTCCGGCTCAAGACCATGGCCTCGGATTTGGAGGAACTGATCCTCATCCCGGCCGCATCACACTCGGCTGCAAACCGCTCCAGTGAAAGTTGTAAATCACGAACTGATGAAGCCAGTAGGACCACATCATCTGCAAAAAACAGAGAAGCGATTCTAAGGTCACCAAAACGGATCCTCTCAACACCTTGGCTGCGCCTAGAAATTCTGTCCATAAAAGTTATGAACAGAATCGGTGACAAAGGGCAACCTTGGCGGAGTCCAACTCTCACTGGAAACGAGCCTGACTTACTGCCGGCAATGCGGACCAAGCTCTGACACCGGTCGTACAGGGACCTAACAGCCCTTATCAAAGGGCCTGGTACCCCATACTCCCGGAGTACCCCCCACAATAGAAGTCATTTAAGGAAATTCTACCACTGCTGTTCATTGTTCTTTAGTTTTAGCAGGTCGCTTTCGTAAATGAGCCCATGAGGTTCAAAAGATTTACCTGACTAAATAAAGGTTGAATGAATGAATTTATTGTGAAAAAACTGGGAGACGTTCTATTTTCCCGCATGATGCATTCCAAACATTCATTTAATTAATATTTGTAAGAAACAAAAGTTCAGTTTAATCGTTCCTTCATCTGCAGACTTTAAACGTTGGGCTCTTTCAGCAGACGCTTGTAAGTTTTATAAAGTTAAACATGTTCTCTGAAGAACAATGAGATCTCTTAAGTTCCTTCAAAACTAGGGATGTGCCGATCGATCGGTCACCGATCATAATCGGTCGATAATCATTAAAGCGTATGTGATCGGCTTTTGCCTTCAATTACCGATCACAGAGCCTGTGATGCGAAGTTTGCTAACTGCAAAACGTGCGACGAAAAAGTACCTCGTGGAGGAAGTTCAACGAAGTCCTTCAACACAACAAACCTAATTCGTCATTAAAATGTTTTAATACGTTTTAATAACTTACCAAAAGCCGTCTGCCAGCGCCGCCATTAGCAACACCTGTTAGCATGTAGCCCCACCGAGTAGCCCCACCGAGTCCGCTGCGCAGTTACGGGCAGTCCAGTTTAGCTGCGGCTTCAAAAAGGCTGTCGGCTTTGTTATTCCAAGTTAGCTGGGTGTCCCCCGATATCTTCTGCTTCCAGTCCGACATCGAGGCGAGCTCCAGGAACCTCTGATCGCACAAAGCCGGCTGTCGAATCTGCAGCTCCGGTTTAGCATGTTAGCCTTAGCTCATACCATGAGCTGCTGGTCTCGCGCGGTGCTGTGGGAGCGCTCGGCGGAGCGATCGCGGCTGCTGCTCCAGTCCTGAGACATTCACAGAGTTCAGGGAGTGTTTCCAGTTAATTTATCCGTATGAGGCATCCTCTTATGGGAGAAACAGTCCTCCAAAAGCCGACTGCCGAGTGCCGAGACTGGAACTAATGAATGTAAAATGGCGGAGGCGGTATTTCCGGTACCTGGTTCTTCTTCTTCTTCTTCTATTTAATGGCGGTTGGCGAACTCATATTAAGCGCATTACCGCCACGGTTCCTGGTTCCCGCAGGAAGTTGTTCAAAAAAGCACGAAATTATTAAAAAATAATAATAATAATGATACTTTACGTATTTATAAAGCCATTTGTAAAAACAGCCAACAGTGCAGCTTTAAGTAGCAAATGGGGTATTTTAGTTTTTTATATGAAGTAATAGATGTGTTTTTTTTTTTAAACAATAAAAAACCTTTTTTTTTAATTGAAAGTTAGTAAGGTAAACATTTTTCTTTGATAATGCAGTTGATAATTACTTTTATTTACTTTGTTCGCTGAAATAAATGAGTAAAAATATGTTTTTGTCTGAATGGTGATTTTATGGTTCTGAAAATAACATGAGTGCTGCTTCTGGCTACAAGATCTGTTTTCAGATCTTGTAGCCAGAAGCAGCACTCATAAGTTACAGGCAATCCATCTGATCGGTGATTGGTATATGTGATCGGCACACATATAAGCGATCGGTAATTGTGATCTGTATCGGTATCGGTTTCAAAAAACCGGATCGGCACATCCCTATTCAAAACCATTCTTTTTGAAGTTACTTCAATGGTTGTTTCCTTAATGCTGCTTTTAGCTTTTAGCTATTGTTGTGCTGCTTTTAGGTCTGCCTTGGACATTTTAGCTGATAGTTTTGTTGATTTGTAGCTTCAGTTTGACCCGAGATGGTAAACAATAAGGATTGGAGGGATTTTCAGATTTCTCTGCTGCAACCTTTTACCTTCAGCTGAGCATTCTGTTGGTTTGCTGGTGAAGATTCTCAGTTTTCCAGGACATGATAAAATCAAAAAAGGCGTTCAATACAAGATCAACTGGACTTTATTTGTTACAGAAGACGTTTCAACCTCTATCCAGAGGACTTCATCAATTCAATGCACAGATTGTGTGCGTGTGGAGTTATAACAGTCTTAGGAGTCACGCACCAACCTATGTAAATTGCAAGCTGAGGTAACACATACATGTAAATTGACAAATCACACCTTAACAGTAGGGGGTTCCCTTGAGGTCTCTGACAGAAGACACACAACTGTATGTAAATTGACAAATCACACCTCACAACCCAACAACAGAGGTTTCTCAAAAAACTTTGCTAGTCTAATTCACAGACAAGACACCTCTGCTCCCATCCGGTGTAAAACGTTTGGGAATCAGCCCCAAAACTGAGTTATAAGTCTTGGAAAGTTGAAATCTCAGACCTCCTCCTCTGTTAAGAGAAGGTTTTTCTCTCTTAACATAAACAGCTTCCTTCACACCCCTCTCAAACCATCTGTGCTCTCGGTCCAAAATTTGCACATTCTGGTCCTCAAAAGAGTGACCCTTGTCCGTGAGGTGGAGGTGAACAGCTGAGTTTTGTCCAGAGGAGGTTGCTCTCCTGTGTTGGGACATTCTTTTGTGGATGGGCTGCTTAGTTTCTCCAATGTAGCGGTCTAGGCAGTCCTCGCTGCACTGGACTGCGTACACCAGTGGTCCCCAAACTTTTTCCTGTGAGGGCCACATAACTTTTCCCTTCTCTGGTGGGGGGCCGGAGTCAGTTTTTAACAGGAAAAAGTGTGACGATTGCAGGAGTGCCTAAATCAGGGGTGCCCAACCTTTTTTGAACCAAGAGTTACTTTTGAAGTCGGCAGTTTGCCGAGAGCTACTCGTCCAGTCTCAGTATCAAAAAACAAAATTTTTCATCTCCCTACTCCTCACTTCTTTAAAGTAAATAAAACAGAACGTAATGTGTTGCTAGTTTTATTTAATTAAAGTATTTTATCAAAGTAAAAGGACGCAATATTTGAAAAGCACACCATATTTTTTAAAGAAACGAATAAACAATGAACTGAACAATATAAAACTCCCTCATTTACACTAACTATTTACAAAAAGTGACTTACAAAGGTGCAGATTTACAAATCTCCAACAACTATTTCAAACCTCAATAAAACCTAAATATCAAAACTAGGCAGCTGCTCTGTGCAGCAGGATGGTGTCATCTGGTGCAAGCTGTATAAAATAAATGTGTCTCTACCTTAGTGGCACTTCTGACACTGAGAGGAGGAGGCGCGGGGCAGTATGAGGTGGTTGGGAGGCGCAGGCAGGTCTCCAGATGATCATCAGTCATTGTGGATCTGTTTTTGGACTTGATGATTTTCATGTGTGAAAAAGCAGACTCACACAGGTAGGTAGATCCAAAAAGTGCTGTTAAGTTCAAAGCACATCTTCGGATGTAAGGATACTTTTCTTCTGAGAGCAGACTCCAGAACTCTCCATCCACGCCAGGTGATGCTCGAATTACAGATGAGGCAAATAGACTTTGAATTAGAATAAACAAAAAAATACTCCTCCTCCCACTCTGTGTGAAAATAATACGTTTTTGTTTGCTTGTTTGCTAGTTTTCCATCCATGTTTACTGTGCACCGACAGCTCCACTGCTGTCCTAAAGTCTCGTGAGAGCGCTGTGTCACCGCACCCAAAACTCGCAAGACTATGTCTGTGAGAATACAAGATGAGGAGGGCTGAGGAAAGCGTTGCTGCGCATTGGAATATCGTCACTCCTCCCACCCCAGCTAGCTCCCTTTATGTGAAAGGGAGACAATTCAACTTACTCCTTCATCTTTAAAAACTGTGTTAGGATAGGCTAAGTACTTGGTGACCGTACAGTACTGTACATGTATTCATTTGTAAAAAAAAAAAAAAAAATTATTTTTTTTTTTTTACTATTGTTCTGGGGGCCGGACCAAATGTGGGGGCGGGCCGGATGCGGCCCGCGGGACGTAGTTTGGGGAACACTGGCGTACACTATACCACTCTGTTTGTGTGTGTGGGTCAGGGTGCACCAGCCTCTGTCTGAGAGTTCTGCTGGGTTTGAAATGTACTGGGATGTTGCGTTTGTTGAAAATCCTTCTGAAATTCTCTGAGACTCCAGCAACATAAGGAATTACAATGTTTTTTCGTCTGGTAGCCTTTTTCTGAACACTGGGACGCCATGTCATCCGGACCAGAGAAGACAAGGATAGCCCAAGTTGTTATCAACGCTCCGTTCAGAAGCCTGCATCACTGATGGTATGGGGTTGCATGAGCGCTTGTGGCATGGGCAGCTTGCATGTCTGGAAAGGCACCATTAATGCAGAGAACTATGTTCAGGTTCTAGAACAACATATGCTCCCATCTAGACGTCATCTCTTTCAGGGAAGACCCTGCATTTTTCAACAAGATAATGCCAGACCACATTCTGCAGCAATCACAACATCATGGCTACGTAGGAGAAGGATCCAGGTACTGAAATGTCCAGCCTGCAGTCCAGATCTTTCACCTATAGAGAACATTTGGTGCATCATAAAGAGGAAGGTGTGACAAAGAAGGCCCAAGACGATTGAAGAGTTAGAGGCCTGTAGAATGGGAGAGCATTCCTATTTGTAAACTTGAGAAACTGGT
Source organism: Garcialebias charrua (assembly GCA_038048925.1). NCBI lineage: Eukaryota > Metazoa > Chordata > Actinopteri > Cyprinodontiformes > Rivulidae > Garcialebias > Garcialebias charrua. The sequence goes on along the minus strand of JBBPBX010110384.1, from coordinate 3,124 downwards.
CTCCTCTGTCCCCAGACGTGTGTTGACTCTGTTCTCTGTATCCTCAGTGTGGCTTCTTTGAGTAACGAGAAGATGAAATTATAATTAATTTATCCAACATTTTTGGTCCTTCGAGACGGATACAAACCATCGACCTAAGGACCAAAAATGTTGAATAAATGAAGCAAATTGTCCTTGACATGTTAATTATCTGCAATTTAGAGAATCTGGGCATTTTCTGTCATTTTTCTTTAACCAATGCATATAAATATTTACTGGTTTGAGATCTCAGACTAAAGTGATCACTATTTTTTTAATCTTCAAGGGAAATAAAACACATATATTTTTCAAGTGTGGCTGTTACAAATTAAATTACACTGAAGTGACCACAAAATGCAGCTCTACTTTGTGTTTTTGCAGAACTTTTTTTGCAGTACTGTAAACTGGAAATGTGAAACTTTAATTTTTAAATGTAAAGGTATAGCCTGGTTAAAACCAGACCCTTGTCCTTCAATTGACAACCAATTCTTGCTGGAGGCGTGGCCTCTGCTGATGGCTGCTCCCCCGTGGTCTTCTGAACTTGACTTCAGCTCCGCCTCCTGCTGATTTTCTCTCGCTGCCTTTGGATATTCTGTGTTTATATGTTAATAAAACGTCCTAATAAAATAAAACCATGGAGCGCTGGTCCAACACACCAGAAGACCAGGAAATCTGATGGGACTCGGGCAGCAACTTAAAACCTGACTTTAATTCTCTCGTGACAACCTGAGACGTTTCCTTGTTCATTTCACAGCGGAGGGTGAGGAGGAGGGAGCGATTACTTGACTTTTGGGGAAAAAAAACAAAAGAAAACTCCAGATAAGGGATTAAGAAGGGGAAATTAATAAATTTGTGTCACATATAAAACAGTCCTGCATCGCTTTGCATCGCTTTGAATGAGAACATGCGAATGCTCGCTGGCTGCGCTGGGACAGGTGGGGGCGTGGGTTAGGGGCCAAAAACTCCGCCCCTTCTGTTCTCTGATTGGTCCGGTCAAAAATCTACCGGAGAAATCGTTGTCTATGAGAGAAGTCCCAGACTGTGCAGTGAAGGGAAATGAGAATTGAGCGGAGCTGTGCAGGAAGGCGAGGGCCAGGCTAGTAAAGGTAGCACTGAAACAAACTCTTTCAGGTAAAACTGTAGTTAAAGACATGAACAAGTCTTTCAACTATTAAATAAACTGCCTCTTGAAAGAAGAAACTTTCTATTGAGAAAATACTTTGCATGAAGTTGGTCACTTTAAAACATATGCAGTGACCTATACTGTGCAAACCACTCCTCATTTCTGACTTAAATGTAAGTTTTTTAAGGTTTTCTTTGGACTTTGGTCGTTTTCTCACTTACTTTCACTTTAGTCCCCATCGTTGGCCATGACAGCAGCTTTATAATTGAGAAAAATCTGTCTGCAACGGATGAACATTGTTGTCTTTAAGAAAGAAAAGGCACAGGAGCTGAGTCACTTTATACTTTTGCTGTGTCAAGTTTTCAGATCTTTGAGAATCAGCTTGTTGGTACGTGCCATTTTGAGTTAATTTTTATATTTTTTATTTGATTCAATAAAAAAGGGAACAGGCTGTTTATGTGAGGGGATGCCGGTAAAAATGATCTCCCCCCAAAACAAAAGCGTTATTTAAGTTGTCATCCTTTCAATTAGCAGCCTTTTCAGGTTTGAAATAAAGATCGCTTGAGATGGCTGTAAAAATGTTTGAAAAGTTTACCTCTTCAGAAGATAAGAATAGCCTAATGCAGGGGTATCCAAGTGAGGCATGTGGGTCATTGGTGGCCTTCAAAGTGAGTTTTGTGCAGCCCGCAGCTCCATTTTTTTTTTTTGTATAGTTTTGACCCCTAAAGGCTAGAGGTTGATACAGATAGACACTTTTTTTTTTCCAAATGTATTGGTGATATCTTTTTAACATTTTTAGGTTTAGCAGAAAATCAGATGTACTGTAAAATGTTTTAATTAAAATAAGGCTATGTTGAATAAGTTTTTGTTTTTAATTAACCACGCGAGTCATTTTTACTGCAATTTCATGGCCAAAAAGACCCCAACCAAAATGTACCTTTTTGGATAAGTCATAAAATTTGGCTTAATACCATAAGTGCTTTCAAAGAAAATGTTCCTATTGATTTACTCATTGACCGAGGTAAACTGGACTTTGTTGACAGAATACGGATTGGGCATAATTCAATCACCTTTATTAGTGTCGATTCCAAATTTCTCGTGGGGTTTCAAACTGTGAGCTGACAATAATTTTCACTTTTAGGATGATACCGGGTCATGACCTCTATTTAGCAGCTGTTTCTTAAGAAAAGTGACTCGTGCCTTGTTCCAGAGAACTGTCTAAAAGTTACTTTCCAAGAACAATATACAAAAGACCCAACAAATCAAAGAATAATTATTTTCTCTTAATAAGGTAACTTTTTTGTGAGGCTTTTAATATTTTGTACAACAAATTAAACGTTTTTCCGCACCTAAATTAGAAAAAAAAAAAATCACTATAATATTGTGAGCTTACATTGTTGAGAGTTCAAAAATGGAAAAACAAAACGGTTAATATGTTTTTTTTAACATAAATTAAAGTTGCAGCTCAACTTTAACTTTGACCCTTGTGTTAAAAAGTGTGAACACCATTGTACTTAAGATGCTACAGGTTATTACTGGTGCCATTTAAAAAAAAAACTAAACAAACTGCATTAAACAACTGCTATTTGCTGCAAATTACCTGTTTCTACCTGTTGATTCTGGACCCAGCTCCTGTTTCCTATGGGCACATCAAGATGAATGAATGGATGAACTCAAACTGCAGTTGGGCCACCTCGTCGCATTTATTTGCCCATTTAATTTGTGACGCTTTATGGTCTGAGACTTTTCTGCACCATTCATATTACTGTATTGTCATTATTTTCTGATCTCATACTATCTGGAATCACTGAATCTTGTTAACACATCTGGGTCTGCCCATCACTGCAACTTTCACTGTTTTTAGGTTCTGAATGATCGCGTCTTCATTAATGTTTCTCATGGTTCAATTATGGTCAGTGACAAAAAAACCTCAAGAAAATGTCGGATAATAATGTTGTTATTGATCTCAGGGATTCAGCCCAA
>JBBPBX010110382.1:0-10882 GCA_038048925.1 Garcialebias charrua | reverse complement strand
TATTTATATATATAATCTATGTGTGTGTGTGTTTAGTTATATATATATATATATAATCTAGGTGTGTGTGTGTTTGTGTGTGTTCATAAATGAACCCTAATGTTTGTATACTGTACTTTTCTTTTCCTCCTTTCTGTTATATTTCTGCATAAGGTGAGTTCCAGGGATGGATGACGCTCCAGTTGGTCCAGGGATGGATGACGCTCCAGTTGGTCCAGGGATGGATGACGCTCCAGTTGGTCCAGGGATGGATGACGCTCCAGTTGGTCCAGGGATGGATGACGCTCCAGTTGGTCCAGGGATGGATGACGCTCCAGTTGGTCCAGGGATGGATGACACTCCAGTTGGTCCAGAAGTTTGTGTGCAGTTATGTACCACAGCAACAAATGAGTGAAAATATAATTTCTATAAATAAATCTGCGTTTGAAGTACATTTGGTGTTGCTGTGTTTCACCTTCTTTATTTCAATAAGATACGTTGTTTAATGTCTAATGAGAAGTTCTACTGCAAATAAAAAAACTAGATGTGATTGTTTTTTTGGCAACTTAACAGTTTAGTTTTTTATTGACAAGTACAAAACTTAGAAACATGCATGTTGCTGTATGGTTCCTCCTCCGGGAGGAGATTGATAAAGTTCAGAATAAAAGCGATAATTATAAACTAAAAACAGTTGAAACTGAATACAATATGAGAACTGTGGGTGATTTGATGTCTTTTAATGAAAATGATTGGCTGCAGAATAAATACCAGAATAAATACCAGGTCAAATACACTCTTCAACAAGAAATGATGGGCAGTTTCTGATTTTAAACAAACTGGAACAGATTCCTCATCATGTGGGACCACTGGACGACCACTGGACGACCACTGGACGACCACTGGACGACCACTGGACGACCACTGGACGACCACTGGACGACCACTGGACGACCACTGGACGACTGGAGCAAGCAGCAAACCCCTCCGGAATCCAAGACGATGGAACTTGGCCCTTCACTCGTCTGTACCTTAAAAAAAAAGAATAAACTGTCATGTTTGCATCACAAAGTCTAAAATAAGACCAAGTTTGCTACTCAAAGTAGAAAAAATAAATACAGTTGCTCCTAAAATTTTTACTCATTCACAAAGATTAGAGTAAGATCAGAGTAAGTGTGTCTGTCAACTTCAGCGTGGGTGACCAGTCTGTGTTTGACTTGTGTGTAGGCCTTCCTGAAAATATAAATATTTCAATAGAACAAATGTAGTAATAACCAAAAGATGAACTTGTGTTATGGAATATTTTCTGTACAGACAGCATCCCACTGCTTTATTCACATGAGAGTAACAGGGACCTACAATCAAAACAGTACAAACAATACAGTATGTATGTGCAGTATGTATGTATATACTGTATATACAGTGTGCATACAGTATACACATACACACAGTATATGTATGTACTGCAAATGTATTACACACACATGTGTTATATTATTTATCCACAGATTTGTTTAGTAAATACTTTAACAGATGCTAACGCTACATGCTAAGCTAACCACAGCTAGTAGACGATGCTAAATCATGAAGAAAAAAACAACAACAGCTCCAACACAGAGAAAATTATACTCTCACATTGTTCTGAAATTGTTTCACAAAATGATTTATGTAGAATATTTTGTTTACCGGAGAAAACGTGATCTGAACACGACGTCTTCGAGAGCAGACTCAGACAGAGGAGGGGCAGCTGTCAGCTCGTCCGATATAAATCCTTCACGTTTACTTATTTTTGGGATGAAGTGAAAACTGCGCTTTGAACAAACGTCTACCCGACAGGAACACCCACTGACCCAACACGAAGTAACCATTGCAATTAATTAGAAATAAACAAAACAAAAAAACAAACGTGAAAAATACAGCCAGTAGACTGGGCTTTAACTGCTGCTCTCACTTCCGGCGGAAGACGTACACATAATTCGCGCAAGGCATCATGGGGGCTAGGAATAAGGTGGATAAATATTTGGGTATCTTGGTCGGCTCACATCTCTCTTTTAAGCTTCATGTGGAAAACCTAAAGAAACTGAAAGTTAAACTGGGTGGGTTTCTTTTTCAAAAATAGATCCTGTCTAAATCCGAACGCTAGGAAACACCTTAGAACTGTGACTTTCCTTCCCATCAACTACAGTGGCATCATTTACATGAACACTCCTACAAGCACCCTGCAGATGCTGGATGTTGTCGATCACAGTGCGCTAAAATTCATAATACCTTACCCATCATTGTACCCTGTATTCACTGGTTAACTGGACATCATTAACTTCACACAGACTCACTCTTCCACTGGTACATTTTCATCTTTAAATCACTTCTTGGTCTGCTACCTTCATACATCTCCTCCTACATGTCTCTGCGTGAGTGCAGCTACAATGTGCGCTCTCAGGACATGATTACCTGCAGTGTTCCCTCAGTGAGGACTGAACTAGGCAAAAGGGCCTTCTCCTACTCCACTCCTGTCTCATGGAATATCTTACAAAAAGATCTGAAGCTCTTGACCTCTCCAAGTACCGTATTTTCTGGTGTATAGGTCGCACCTGTGTATAGGTCGCAGTGTCTAATATTTATCAATAAACTGGAAAAATCCGTAAATAGGTCGCACCGGTGTATAGGTCGCACCGGTGTATAGGTCGCACCTAGGTCGCACCTACATTTGTTAGCTGCCATTTTTGTAAGACTGTGTCTCACTTTAATTTTTGTCAATAAATTATTACAAATCAGCTTATTTCAAAATGTAAATACCACCAACATCATTAAAATTAAACTACAGACTCCTAAAAAAATGTTTGTTGGCTGCCTTTTTTGTAAAACTGTGTCTCACTTTGATATTTGTTAATAAATTATTACAAATCAGCTTATTTCAAAATGTAAATACCACCAACATCATTAAAATTAAACTACAGACTCCTAAAAAAATGTTTGTTGGCTGCCTTTTTTGTAAGACTGTGTCTCACTTTAATTTTTGTTAATAAATGACAAATCAGTTGCAGCTGAAGGTGATCTGCTCAGAGTTGCAGCTGCTGTGGAAACCAGTGCAGGATAGCTGCAGCAATTTTATTATATTTTACTAGATTTTATCACTTGTTTTATTTTATTTATTTTTTAAGCAAGCCTAATCTGCATCCACATGATTTTATCTTTGATCTTAGTCGATATTATTATTGATTTTATTTGATTTTATCACTTGTTTCATTTTGATCTTTGCTTTGTTACACTTTGTAGCACTTTGAGATTTTTATTAATGAAAAGTGCATTATAAATGGAATTCATTATTATTATTATTATTATCTGGAGGTGGAGCTGACTGTGAGCTGAAATATGCAGCATCTGGAGGTGCAGCTGATTGAAATGCACTTTGACAGTTACAGCTACACCCAAATAAATCTGTAAATAAAGCAGAATACTGGTACAGGCCTCTTTAGCGATCATAGCGGCCGAAACTGGTACTGCACTTGCACTGCCCCCTGGTGGCCGAAACTGGTACTGCACCATTTTATGCAACAGGGAAAAAGGGCCATAACTCAGCCAAAAATTGGTCTAAAAATATGAAAAAAAATCCATAAATAGGTCGCACTGGTGTATAGGTCGCAGGCCTTGAAAAAACCATAAAAAGGTGCGACCTATACACCGGAAAATACGGTACCTTCAAACATCTGTTAAGTTCCTGGCAAGAACCAAAGTAGACATGTTCCTGTTTTTAGCTTTCTACACCACCTTATAATCTAGCTGTTTTTTTGCTTCTTTTCCTTTTAATTACCATTTTATTTTCACTTGTTGAAAGGCTCAATGCCGCGGATTAACAGGTTGAATGGAAAAAAACATCACAGCTATTCTACAATGAAACCCAAATATGAGACAACCGTAAAATAGCCATTAGTTTGGTAATTAAAGAAAAATTGGAAGATTTTAAAAGTCATGATGACTATGACAAATACAAAAGTGCTAAATTAAAAAGTTGATCAATGTATTGTCTGGAAAACAGCAGTTGAACAAGTCAACCAGATATTAGTACCCAATGAGGCAAAAGGTGGTGAAAACATGAATATAGACACAAAAAGTTAGAAAAATATGAAAATACTGTACACAAATAAAACCTAACTAGTTGTCAAAGCTGACTCGGAGATCTTGAGCACGTTTGGTGTTAAGCAGGAATGGCTGACACTTCTTGGTAACAATCAGGCCATAAAGTTACAGATTATTGAGCTGGCTGCGAAACTACTGAATAATTTAAAAATATTGAGCAAACGTTAAGAATAAGACGCAAATAACTATTAAATGTCCAGATCTTTTAATGTGGTTTTAAAAAAAAAAGGTTGTAAACTGTTACTATCACCTGTTTTAGATACGTAGCTCTTTGTACAACCCAAGTTTGGAGAAATAGTTGAACTCTTATCAGAATGAAGAGTTAATCCAACCTATTCTCCAAACTGAGCTCATTCACAAAGTTGTCTACTACGTGCAGCATATCAACAGCTCAGAACTTTTCCACAGAATCTCCCGTCAAATGATCTGAACTATTACTTTAAGATTTGTGCAGAAGCGTTGGAGTAAAACTGGATTGGACACTGGCAATAAGCTCTGCGTATAAACATGCACCGCTGAGCTCTAGAGCACATAAAAGCTGGGTTTGCTCAAGTAAAGTGTTTTGAACCCATTTGTTAGTCATCAGCACACCCGAGCTGGAAAAGAGGGGGGGTCCATGGAGAGCAGAGGGGCTTACTTTATATAGAGCGTATCAGAGCCTGGGACGGGCTCTGCATGTGCACGGTCTGCAGCACCGACTGAAAGGGCAGGAGAAATGCAGCAGGGAACTGTATATGGAGTAATGACTTTTATCTCTCTACTAAATCACAACAGTAGCGTTGGCTGTTTTTTCCTCCAGTTTTACCGCATCCAAGGGCCCTTTTTTGGTTTATTTTGTTTCCTGTTTGCCGCCAGAGACATTTTTCTTGCTCTTGCCTTTACTTTATGGATTTATCACTTTTTTTAGGTCAAAGCAACATCACATTGTGGATTCAGGCCACCGCAAAAATGTTGTGAGGTTTAGGAGCCGGGATATGGAGAGGATTTCACACTAGCAACAATAGCTGAAGCCTTCGTGGGAAGAGACCGCAGCTCTTTGTGTTCTCACACAGGAAGACTATTGGTTCTGTTAGACCTCAGTGCTGCATTTGATACAGCTGATCACTATATTCTACTACAGATGTTTGAATATGTTTGGATTACAAGAACAGCTGTAAAATGGTTTAAATCCTATTTATTTGATTCCAGTATGTAAATGTAAATATTGAATCTTCTGCATATGTAACACCTATGACACGCTATTAATCTTGGCTAGTTTGCCAATTATCTAAACAACGCTCATGGCGTGTTTACAGTCTAGTTAGGTTAAGGGCTAGTTACCAGGTTCGACTTCTGGAGCAAAAAGAAAGAAGTAAAATAGTAAACCTTAAATTATTGACTCAGACCACAATGTGAAAGTTGAACTGCCAGCTTATCATTTAATAAAAACACAAATGAATAAACAACAACAATACACACAATCACATATAATTACACTCAAAACGATATAAATAAATCCCTTGTTCCCTTTTTGGTAATTTATTAACCTCTTCTTAGAAGTTCAATAAACACTAAATGGTAATTAAGGGTTGCTATTTATTTTATATCTAATTTGTATTCTAGTTTATTTCAATTTAGTACTGCAATTTATTTAATTTACAGCTAATTAATCTTTTAAACCTAATTTAAAAGATTAGTGCTCCTTTAAGAATTTAAGCTATTTAGTTTTCTAAATTAACTACTTCTCAAAATAAATCTTATCTATTTTTAAATTCAAAAACCCAACAACAATTTACAGTTCACAACTTAATAAATACTAATTGGGATTTAAGAAAAGAAAAAATGTAAAAAGAACCACAGAAATTCAGTAAACTGAATAATGTGTAATCAATTCGACCTTTTCCCTTCTCTCATGAAGAGTTCTACAGGTTGAAAATCAGTTCTGAGTCCACTGCTCTTTTTTTAGAGAGGCGGGAACAATTTGGATCATACCACTTTTCTTTGGGTAAGATGAAGTGTTCCAGCAGGAGGCGGAGCTTCTGCTGGGCGGTCCTTAATTCCTGGGGTACTGGCTCGCCATCTAAATTCAGTCTGGACACAGCTGCTGACAGGGAACTTCCGGTCCAGCTCCTGACTCAGCAGAACCGTTGAAACACCCTCAGCAAGGCTTTCCAGAAGGTTCTAGAAGCTTTCTCATAGAACTGGAAAGAACCTTCCAGCACACACAAGGGGAAAAAAAAAAAGAAAAAAAAAAAAGCCTGGCACAGCCAGGGAGAAACACAAAAGTCTGTTTTAGCTTTCTAAAATTACAATAGTCACTCGGTTTTGCTGACACATCTCAAACCAGTTTTTTAGGCATAAAACGACATAAATTGTGTTTCTTATCTTTCTCCTTCGGTGAGACAAAAATATATAACATATAAATTATTTTTCCAGAAAATAAAATATACTTTTAACTCACCAAGTTCAGTTCTGTTCAGAAAATAAAATTCCTGAACGCAGTCAGGTCGAGGAAAAAAGTGCAGAAACCACTCTTTACGTCTAAAGAGTTTTCTCAGGCGACAGGCACCTTTCTGATCAACGTTTCTCTAACTTTCTCCTCTCTTCTTCTCTTTCTTTTACAACAAAGCGTTCCGCTTCATTGCTTTTCAGTCTCTGACTTTCCCGCTTCAGGTGACTTGTATTTATACACTCTGCTGCACATGCGCAGAGGGAAACAGAACCCAACGGCTGTGGGACCAGTCATGTGAGCTGCACATGCGCAGAGGAAAACAAAACTTAACGGCTGCTGGACCAGTCACGTGAGCTGCACATGCAGGCAACCTTTCAAAATAAAAGTCTTCTGCTTACATTAAATACTGTGACCAAAATAACCTCTTTGTGTACAGATTTCAACACAATAAAAGATAATTACACCAAATATTACCTTTAAAATACCTGTAATCATTATCTTTCATGGTTTCAACCATTTTAGACCTATTTCCTATTTATTTCTCTATTTATTTATTTATTTCCTATTAATCTGTTTAATAGCCAAATAAATAAAATGGATACAACAATAAAGGTTATTTTAGCCTGGGTTACACCCTCCCCACTTGAATCTATGCAAGTCCCTTTGCATACTACTCAAATTAGGCTAATTGGTTCTGAGGGTTTTTCTATAGAATCTGTGACAGCTTCACTCAAACTTTGGAATAAAGATTGGACTATACTGACAATAGGATTTCCTAATTTTGGATAGGTTAAGATCTTTGGTTTGGTCCTCTGTCGAGAAGGTCTGCTAGCAGCTAGTTCTGTCTCAGGGTCGCATTCTCTGTCCTCATTGGTCATGAGTTCAGTCTCGTTAACTTCAGTCTGAGTCGGTTCATCAGCATTAGCTTGACTAAGATCTGAAGCATTATCTATCTCATCAAGGTGAGTGTCTGATTCCCTAACTCTTTTAGGTTCAGATACACTCTGTGTTTCTTTCAAGTTATCTATTTCAAGTTCTGGAGGAGTTTCAGAAGGAAAGACTACCTCGTACTCCTCGACCACCCTAGAGATTTCCTGCAGAGGGCCTGGAGTGTTATACAAAGGATAGTGGTCTTCTTCTTCTTCAGAATTGTACTCAAGTTCAGGATCATGATCAGTACTGTGATGTTGACGTGTGTTTGGCCGACGGGGTTTTTCTTGGACTACAGCAGGATTTTCAGGAATAGCTGATAAAAACCCACAAGGTAACAAAAGGTCTCTGTGAAGAGTTCTGGTTGGACCATCTCGGTTCTCAGGTTTGACTGTATATACAGGTAAGTTGTTTTTCTGACTGACAACTACATGGACAACAGATTCCCACCTGTCTGATAACTTGTGTTTACCCCTAATCCTAACATTCCTCACCAGTACACGATCACCAACATCCAAGACTGATTCAGTTACATGTTTGTCATATCTAATTTTATTTCGCTCAGCCACTTTAGCAGCATTTTTACTAGCCAACAGGTAACTCTCTTGAAGATGAGATTTTAGGGCTTGTACATACCGCGAGTGGGACTGTTGCTGGCGATTGTTCTGAGTCACATTAAAAACTAGATCTATAGGTAATCTAGGTTGTCTACCAAACATTAACTCATATGGGGTAAACCCAGTACTTTCATGTTTGGTACAGTTGTACGCGTGTACAAGAGGTTTAACGAAGTCACGCCAATGTTTCTTGTTCTCATCAGTGAGTGTACCTAGCATGTTTAACAGGGTTCTATTAAACCGCTCCACAGGGTTTCCCCTGGGGTGGTAGGGTGATGTTCTAACTTTCTGTATTCCAGCTAGGTTACATAACTCTTTGATAGTTCTGGATTCAAAGTCTGCACCTTGATCACTGTGCAATTTCTCTGGAAAACCATAATGGATGATAAAGTTTTCCCAAAGGGCTTTGGCTACAGTACGAGCCTTCTGGTTCGGTGTAGGAATTGCTACAGCATACTTTGTAAAGAAGTCAGTGATGACAAGGACATCTTTAGTATTGCTGCGATCTGGTTCAATTGTCAAAAAGTCTATGCACAGCAACTCAAGAGGTCTGGTTACTTGGATGTTTACCAGAGGCGCTGCCTTCTCTGGCAGGGTCTTTCTGCAAACACATCGGCTACAAGTTTTGATCTTTTGTTCTATATCTGAGGCCATTTTTGGCCAGAAAAATCTGGTTCGGGTCAAGTCGAGTGTTCTGTCAAAGCCCAGATGACCCATGTCATCATGGAGGCTTTTCAACACCATAGATCTTAGGCTTTCAGGGAGAATAAGTTGGTAACGTATTTCTTCACCTACTTGCCTTTTCCTGTACAAAATCCCATTCTGCAGCTCAAGTTTGTTCAATTCACGCAGAAGGATGGGAAGTTGTGGGATTTCTTTCCGCACCACCGGAGAAGGTGTTTCACCTGTTTCCAACTGGTGTATAATTTCATTGATAGCAGGATCGCTTCTTTGTCTTTGACTCAATTCTTCTTCTGACATGCTTGGGATGACAGAAAAAGTGCTGCCCTTATCAAAACTGTCAGGAACTGCGTTAGCGGTCATAGACAGAGATGTTACAAGGGGGCATGTAAAATCATAATGGTCTGTATCGAAAGACTGAAACACAAGATGTTTTTCACAAATTGCATTCACAGCTTGAGAAGGAACATGAGTAAAAGGATCTGTACCAGGTAAGTGATGTTGCACAAATTGGCGGATCCGCTCTTGTTCTTTCAGGGAAACGAGATCATTTATCGGTTCAGGATGTGGACGGCGAGACAAACCGTCTGCATCAGTATTCTGTTTTCCAGCTCTGTAACGAAGCTGAAACTCAAATGACGATAAGGCAGACAACCAGCGATAACTTGTTGCATCTAACTTAGCGGTGGTCAAAATATAAGTTAGGGGATTGCTGTCAGTTATCACTGTGAAAGGACTGCCATACAAGTAGTCACAAAACTTTTCTGTTACTGCCCACTTAAGGGCAAGAAACTCAAGTTTGTGAGCGGGGTATCGGCTCTCGCTTTTCGATAAGCCTCTGCTTGCGTATGCTATAACACGCATCTGCCCTTCTTGCTCCTGATATAGAGCTGCTCCTAGTCCAGTTGTACTGGCATCTGTGTGTAATACATACTGCAACTTGGAATCGGCAAAGCCTAACACCGGGGCAGTAGTTAGTTCGTGTATTACTGTTTCGAATGCTCGTTGGCAGCTCTCAGTCCATCTCTCTCCAAAAGGAGCTTTGGGCTGAAAATACTGATCACGGTCTAGCTTAAAGCTACTTTTCTTTCTCAGAGGGGGATACCCTGCAGTTAAGCCGGTAAGGGGTTTAACAATTTTAGAGAAATCTTTAATAAACCGCCTATAATAACCTGCAAAACCTAAGAATGAACGGAGTTCTTTTAGGTTTGTAGGACTTGGCCACGTTGTTAAAGCAGAAATCTTTTCAGGATCTGTTTCAACACCGTGCTGTGAAACTATGTGCCCCAAATACCTCACAGATGTCTGGAAAAACTTACACTTCTCAAGTGATAGTTTTAACCCATACTCTTGGAGACGATTGAGCACATTGAGAAGGCGTGTTTCATGCTGTTCAAGGGTTTCTGAAAAAACTATAAGGTCGTCCAGAAAGACTAAGACTTCCTTAAGGTTTATGTCACCCATACATCTCTCCATCAACCGTTGAAACGTGCTGGGAGCATTAGTTACACCCTGCGGCATACGGTTGAACTCAAAAAATCCTAATGGACATACAAAAGCAGTTTTGTGCTTATCTGACTCCTCAACTTCAACTTGGTAGTAACCACTTTTGAGGTCAAGGACTGAAAACCATTTCGACCCAGTGAGGGCTGAAAAAGTTTCTTCTAGGTTAGGGAGTGCATAGGCGTCTTTGATTGTGTTCTGATTTAGTTTTCGATAGTCAACGCAAAGTCGCACATCTCCATTTTTCTTCCTTACCACAACAATGGGTGAGGAAAAAGCTGACTCGGATTCACGGATTACTCCTGCCTCTAGCAGTTCTTGCAGGTGTTGACGCACAGCATCAACATCTTGCGGTCGTATTGGGCGAGGCCTGTGTTTAAATGGGGTCTCATCTCTTAGTTTGATCTGGTGCTTTACTCTATTAGTACGCCCAAAGTCAGTATCATGCTGCGCAAAAACATCTGGCATAGCATTTAACTTCTGCAAAATTCGCTCTTTCCATTTAGAGGAAACTGGGGAATCTGCAAAGTTTAAATTAAGCTCAGCAGGTTGCGGCTTAGGGGTTTTCTTTGACTCTGAGATATGAGAATGTGACAGTATCTCCTGC
>JBBPBX010110381.1:0-10882 GCA_038048925.1 Garcialebias charrua | reverse complement strand
GATAAGCTCGCAAACAGCTGATTTCTGATGTTGACCACAGCGTCCAGAGTCCAAATCCGTGGGTGAGCTGTTTCACCCTCTGGATAAGCTCACAAACAGCTGATTTCTCTAGGTCACGGCGCAGACCAGCAGGGCCGGATTAACAACCCCAGGGGTCCCTGGGCACCGAAGCTCACAGGGCCCCCTCCCTAACCTAACACCCATTTTACTATATATATATACACTACTGTATTGACTACTACTATATACTACTGTATTGACTGTATTGTATATATAATACTACTGTATTGACATCATTCAGCAGCAAATCACATCCATCCATCCTTCATCAGCAAATGATGTCAAACATGAACACTTGTGAAAGAGCAGCAGCTACTGCATTGACATCAATCAGCAGCAAACCAGTAGCAAATCACATCCATCAGAAACATGTTGCAACCATAGTGACACCAGTGCCTTGGTGTGCAGTCCATGTCCACGTGCATGAAAAACAAGTCCATGAGCTCTAAGAAAGCTCGAAGCAGCAGAAAAAGAAAAAGAATTCCCTTACTTTGATTGAAGTGTAGGTAGACAGTCTGTATGATGTTTTTCTCAAGTTCAAACCTGGATCACATGGAACTGCTTAGCCATTGCTCAACCATGAATGATGGGAGCATTTGAGGCCAGGTGTGAGTTCAGGTGTTCTGTTGGGGAGGTCAGCTGCCTGAAGAACTTGCATCCACTTCTCTGCTGTTCCCTGGGACTGCCACCTTTCTTTCTCCTGAGGTGAGGTGGTGAGGTGGTCTATCAGGCTGTTTGCAGTCACACATTCCTCATACAGCTCATCCATAGACATGTTTAGCCTGCCAAAAGGTGTTAAAGTTCATTAGTGACACATAGCCTAGGTTATGTAGTGATAAATAAATGGAAAAGCGTGTATTGTTTATATTTATAAATTTAGCATTGTATGTAAACTACATTTTGAAATGTATTTATTAATTACCTATATGAACTGTGATTTTTTTTAAAGATGGACAAGGTTGTATGTTTGCATAGTGTAAAGTAAATTCACAATTATGTATTTATTTGTACGTGTCAATTGTACACTTTTGTTTATAACTATCAATAATTAAACATGGTTCACCACTACACTGGAAATTATTGAATAATTTGAACTTCTGTTTGAATTTAATGCTATGAACTTTTTCCTTTTTGTTACATTTACTATGAATTTCTCACAGGGCAGATTAGAGCCAACATGGAGGACTCACCAACATATATTATTATTGTACATATAATATTGTCCAGTGTGTGATGCTGCAGTCATGTTACTGAGCTCCCACTGATGGGCTAACCTGGTTCCACCACCAGCAGCAGGATCTTCAGACAGAACAGCTGGTGGGATGTCCTGGTATCTGCAGCCCTCTCTCCATTTGTTTCTTCATGGACATGGAGCTGTGACATTATGTTGTGCCTCTTCCTCAGCAAAACGCTCCTCCAGTGGAGACTTTCTGGACAGACTGCAGGAAGTTCCTAAACAAACAACAGGTTTATCAGTATTATCAGTAAAAAGAGATTATTACATCATTTTTAAGACTGAGAAAGTGTACAATTATTAGCTCTGTTGTTATTGCCTAACTAACCTATTCAATAATTCTTCAAACTGTGACATCCACTCATAATGGAATGAAAGAGAACATAAACAGAAATTATATAATACTGAAAACTAGAGACATTAAGACATTTTAAAAGACACAGAGAACTTTAAATGGATTAAGAATGTTAATAAGTGTTGGATTTCAGTGCAATGTAAGTGCAATCCATGGCAGGAGTTGAATCCACATCTGAAAAGGGATGCAAGCTTTTCACAACATATTCTGTAACTGTTTTGTGGCATTCTTCATTCATTTACACTGACGTTTTTACCTTGGACGCTGGTGAACACTGTGAAGCCATTTCAGGTCGTTTGTCTAAGAAAAAAAAACGAGCTAACGTTAGCATCGTGTTTGTATTTGAGCTGACTTACCGCTTTAAGCGGAGTATAACTTGTTAGCTGCCTTAATGTTGGTATGAGATGTAGTTTATAGTTTATTTATTTACCTGATGGAGCCGAAGAGGTAGTGATTAGCGAAAAGTTCGGCGGAGCGTTTTGCAGACAGACCACTCTGTACTTCCGGTCGGAAGGAATCCAAGATTATTCACCTCCACAGAGCACTCCCAGGAATCCACGGAATCCATGGCGGAATCCATGGCGTATCCTCCGTCACTCTGTGAGGGTGGGAAGGCTCCCCTTGTGCCGTTCCTTCTGTAGAGATCTTATTTGTAGAATCGAATGCCCAAACCTCCAATCCATCTTAATTTGCGTTCGAGGTGCTTAGCTGAGGAGCTGCCAGCAGCAGGGGGGGGAAGGACAGGAGAGGGAAGGGTTGCGACTGCCTCCGTCGAGAGCAAGGTTGTCTTGTCTGACAGTTGATTTTGAACCCTTTGTCTTGTTTGACAGGTGATTTTGTTCTGACAGGTGCTTTTAAACCCTCTGTCTTGTCTGACAGCTGATTTTAAACGCTTTGTCTTGTCTGATAGCTGATTTTAAACTCTTTGTCTTGTCTGACAGTTGATTTTAAACCCTTTGTCTTGTCTGACAGTTGGTTTTAAACCCTTTGTCTTGTCTGACAGTTGATTTTGAACCCTTTGTCTGGTCTGACAGCTGATTTTAAACCCTTTGTCTTGTCTGACAGTTGATTTTGAACCCGTTGTCTTGTCTGACAGGTGATTTTGTTCTGACAGTTGAATTTAAACCCTCTGTCTTGTCAGACAGTTGATTTGAAACCCTTTGTCTTGTCTGACAGTTGATTTTGAACCCTTTGTCTTGTCTGACAGTTGATTTTGAACCCTTTGTCTTGTCTGACTGCTGATTTGAAACCCTTTGTCTTGTCTGACCAATGATTTTAAACCCTTTGTCGTGTCTGACAGGTGATTTTAAACCCTCTGTCTTGTCTGACAGTTGATTTTAAACCCTTTGTCTTGTCTGACAGTTTATTTTGAAACCTTTGTCTTGTCTGACAGGTGATTTTGTTCTGACAGGGGATTTAAAACCCTCTGTCTTGTCTGACAGCTGATTTTAAACCCTTTGTCTTGTCTGACAGCTGATTTTAAACCCTTTGTCTTGTCTGACAGTTGATTTTAAACCCTTTGTCTTGTCTGACAGTTGATTTTGAACCCTTTGTCTTGTCTGGCAGGTGATTTTGTTCTGACGGGTGATTTTGAACCCTTTGTCTTGTCTGACAGCTGATTTTAAACCCTTTGTCTTGTCTGACAGTTGATTTTAAACCCTCTGTCTTGTCTGACAGTTGATTTTAAACCCTTTGTCTTGTCTGACAGTTGATTTTGAACCCTTTGTCTTGTCTGATGGCTGATTTTGAACCCTTTGTCTTGTCTGACAGGTGATTTTGTTCTGACAGGTGATTTTAAACCCTCTGTCTTGTCTGACAGCTGATTTTAAACGCTTTGTCTTGTCTGCCAGTTGATTTTGAACCCTTTGTCTTGTCTGACATCTGATTTTAAACCCTCTGTCTTGTCTGACAGGTGATTTTGTGCTGACAGGTGATTTTGTTCTGACAGGTGATTTTAAACCCTCTGTCTTGTCTGACAGCTGTTTTTTTATTTTTTCAAGATCTTTTTTATTGAATTAAGTCAATTTGAGTTGTAACATGTACATTATAATCCACACCAAAGGAAGAAGAAAAATAATAATAATAATAATAATAACATAGAAAATAATCCCTACCCAATCACTGCCAAAAGAAAAGGGAAAAAAATAAATAGAAGGTAAAATAGCCAAGAGACTGCATTAACCTGAATGAGTTGTGTTGTCAGAGAGACTGGAACAGATTCAGGAAAGGTCCCCAAACATTCTCAAATTTACCCTCTTTCTGTTGGAGTGTGAATCTGATTTTCTCCAGCTTTAAACAGGACATGATGTCAGCCAACCACTGAGCGTGAGTGGGTGGAGACGGTTCTTTCCACCTAAGCAAAATAGCTCGTCTGGCCAGGAGAGAGGTGAACGATATTACATGTTGTTGGTTTTTATTTAGGTTTGTCATGCCCTCTACAAGACCAAACAGAGCAATCAGTGGGTCAGGGTTCAGACGTGTATCTAGTACACGTGATAATGTCTGAAAGATTTCCCGCCAATATTTGTTCATAGATGGGCAAAACCAAAACATATGGGAGAGAGAGGCTTCAGCATGTTTGCATCTCACACAGTATGGGCTGACATCAGGATACATAGAGGACAATTTCAGTTTAGAGATGTGAGCTCTGTGCACCACTTTAAATTGTATTAGACAATGTCTAGCACAGAGAGAACTGGAGCTCACCAGTTTGAGTATGGAGGTCCAAGAGTCCTCTGAAATAGAGGAGCCGAGATCCTCTTCCCAAGCAGCTTTGATTTTATCTGAGGAAGCACGCTTCAAATCCAATAGTTTACTGTAAATGAATGAAATGGACTGTTTTTTATTTGGGTCTAAAGAAAGAATAGTGTCAACAATACTGCTATCAGTTGAAATGGAGAGGTTGGACAAATGAAGAGTAATAAAGTGCCGTATTTGGAGATACCTAAAAAAATTGGACTGGGGAAGACTAAATTTTTCACATAGTTGTTGAAATGAAGCTAAAGTGTTATTAATAAATAAGTCATTGAAGCGTACTATACCCCTTCTTTGCCATTCTTTAAAAACAGTCCTGAGATGAGGGTTTGAAAAGTTGGTTAGACATAATAGGGCTATAAAGAGAGAGACTAGAGAAATCAAAATATTTACGAAATTGTGCCCAGATTTTTAGTGAGTGTTTTATGACTGGATTTATGGTCTAGTGGCAGGGCTTTTGACTTGGGACCCGAAGGACGCGGGTTCGCGTCCCGGCCACTACCCACCTTGGGGTGTCTATGAGTGCACACCTATTTCTCCAGCTCCCCGGGTGCTTTCGGGCTGCTCACTGCACCACCTGGTAGGTGGTTGGGTTAAATGCAGAGACGAATTTTGTCTGTGTATGGGAAACATACGCAGATGACAGGAAAATACATTATAACTTATAACAGTTGTAAGTGGTGGAAGCGGGAGTGAGGATCCCAATGTTAACCTTTCCTGCTCAGTCTTTCATCCGTGGTCAAAAGACACAGGGGAGATCTTCCTCCAGGGCTGAAGTCTCTGCTTCAGGGTTAACTCCCTCACTTGCCTTGCACATAAACCACACGGTGGCTGAAGGTTAATCCTCCTGTTTTTAATAATAATTCTAGCCAACAGGTGCACAAACAGACTTTCTTACAGCCGCGTTTTACTTTGCCGTTTACTTTTCTCCACACACACACACACCGTCACGTCTTGCTCCTCTCAACACGTGCAGAACATGAGCACATAGCGCCCTCTTCTGGCCGGCGGACGGCCGACACACATCTCACCCTCCCACACACACACACACACCACTCACTGAGCCATTCATCACATGCAGTGGAGGCACTTTCTGCAACACTACCCCCACTCTGGATGGCAATTAAACAATAATTCCAATCCAGTCTCACAATGCATAAAACTGATACACAATCCCTATAGCTAATAAGAGATAACTGTGTCAATCATAATTACATGTAGAGGAGGTATAGCATCAAACCACATGTCCCAGTGATATAATTAGCTCATTTTAAGGTGTGTCAACTTGTGCAAAAAGTAAACTTTACATGCCATAGGGAGGAAAGAAATTACTCAGCGGCATCTATGACGACCAGGCAGGAAACTAACTGAAATCTATCAGGTACAAAAACATACAGAAAAACACGGTCTTTAGATAAACCATTTGCTCTTCAGCCAAATTGACTTAGCAGTTTGAACAACTGAACAGTAATAAAGAAAACAGGCACTTGTGGCTTTGATGAACAGTTTTAGAGAACTTCGCAGGACACCTGAACAGCTGGAACCTTAAACTGAGTCCATTCTACTTGGAACTACCCATGTACCGTACCAGTCCGGTGCTCTGCGCCGACGCCTAGATCGTCGAACTGGTGGGCCCAAAGGAGGTGAATATCCCACCGCACCCCCACCATCCTCATGATTGACATGGGAAGGGGAGGATGGAACAAACACACCCGGATGGGAATCCGCTGCAGTTGAAGTAGGCAGCAGGGAACAACCAACGCCCCTGCTGGTTTCATCAGAGAACAAACCCTGCAGGTCCAGGTCACAGTCCGCCGAGTCCTCCTCCAAGGTTGGTGGTGGAACCTCGGTAGGTTCCCAGTGTTGACTCTGATCCAGGACCCATGTGTTGTCCAGGGGCTCCCGGCTGCGGTAGTGCTTTAGCTGGTCATGGTGGACGACTTTCACCTTGGACCTTGGGTTCTTTTGTATCCGATAAACTAGGTCATCCAGTTGGCCTAGGATGAAGAATGGTCCTTCATATGAGGGAAGGAACTTTTTGACTTTGTTCTTGACATGACGTGTCCCTTTAATGAGATACCACACAGGGTCTCCGACTTTATACTGTGTGTGGCAGCAGTTCTTGTCATACTGTCTCTTTGCACGTGTGACCGAGTCCCCCAGTGCTTCTCTAGCGATTTGGTGAGCCAGCTCCAACCGTTCCCTCATCTGTTGCACATACTCTGGAGCAGTGGGTTGGTTTTCTGGATCAGGAGGCAAACCTGCGACAAGGTCCACTGGTTCACTTACTTCTCGGCCCCACATCATAAAGTTTGGAGAGAAACCGGTAGCACTATGCTTGGTTGCCCTGTATGCCATAACAGCATAAGGAATCATCAGGTCCCAATCCCAATGACAGTGTTCTGCTGTAGTAGCCAGGATCTTTTGGAGGGTGGCGTTGAAACGCTCGACCTGACCGTCCGACTGCGGCCTGAATGGTGTTGTGTGAGTCTTGTCTATCCCAAACAAACTACACATCCCTTGGAACACCTCAGACTCGAAATTGCGTCCCTGGTCACTGTGTAGTGCTTGAGGGATTCCATAGCGGCACACCCACTCACTAGCAACTATACCAGCAACAGTTACAGCTCGCTCATTTGGAATAGGAAATGCTTCAGTCCACTTTGTGAAATAGTCTTGTATCACAAGCACATAGCGGTTTCCACGTTCAGTCTCGTTCAGTGGCCCCATAATATCCAGTGCAATACGCTCCATAGGAGCTCCTACCTGGACTGTTCCCATAGGAGCTTGTGGTGTCTTCTGCGGTCGAGCCCTGGATGCACAGCTGATACAGGTTTTACACCAGAGGGCAACATCCTCCCTCATGTGGTACCAGTAGTATCGGGTCCTTAATCTGTTCAGGGTCCGCTCTACACCAAAATGTCCACCCACTGGCCCTTCGTGCATCTGCCTCAACACGTCAAGTTGTAGTTTACGTGGCAGTACAATTTGTGGGTAGAATTGGGTGTCATCGAGGCAATAGAATCGACGGACTAGAACTCCATCTCTGAAGTAGAGTCGTTTCCATTGAGTCCAGTATGTCTTAGTGGCTGGGCTGCATGGTGAAACAACAGACCATGGGGGGCGTTTATCACTGGCCTTCATCCAGCTACGTATGGGTGCAATGTCCACATCAGCATCCTGGGCCTGGCTCAGCTCCCCCATGGTCCAACCATGAAACAAGGAAGCTGTGTCAAGAGTCTTAGCCACGTATATTTTTTCAGTCAATTTTACAGTGCATCCATCAGTATGAGCATTCTGATGCGGTTTGTCTGTATCAGTGGAAGTGTTTTGGTTTAAAGTCTCTATATCTGATGTGAGGGTGTTTTGACTTACCCCCACTGGACAAACTGCTGTGGTGGGTGGTCTGTCCTCCTCTACCCCCACTGGACAAACTGCGGCAGTGGGTGGTCGGTCCTCTACCCCCACTGAACTCAGCAACAGGGAGCTGGTGTCAGAGTTCAAATCACACTGGACAGCTTGGTGGTTGATAGTTTTGGGTGATGTAGAAAAATTCGGCACTTTACATGGGCAGGACTGGCGGCAGGGTCTCCTGGAGAGGCTGTCAGCATTGGTGTGCTGTCGACCCGGGCGGTGGATAATCTCAAACTCATATTCAGCCAGCTTCTCAAGCCATCGAGCTAACTGTCCTTCTGGCTCTCTCATTTTGGTCAGCCAGCGCAGACTGCTGTGGTCCGTACGCACCTTGAACGGCCGGCCGAGGAGATACTGGCGAAAATGGGATGTGAAATCCACTATGGCCAGAAGTTCACGTCTTGTTGTGCAGTAGTTTTGTTCAGGCTTTGCCAACTTGCGACTGCCATAAGCCAACACTCGTTCCACACCCTCCTGCATCTGCGACAGTACAGCACCAATGCCGGTGTCACTCGCATCAGTGTCGAGTATCATTTCACCGCAGTCCAGGGGATAGCCAAGAATGGGGGCTGAGGTGAGACGACACTTTAACTCGTCGAAAGCAGCTTGGTGTTCAGCATGCCACTGGAAACGTGCATTTTTCATGGTTAGGTTATGAAGGGGTTCAGCAATAGATGCAAAGTCTTTTACAAATCGGCGATAGTATGAGGCCAGGCCGATGAAACGTCGAACCTCCTGGATGGACGATGGAGTGGGCCACATTTGGACCTTTTGGACCTTGCTGGGGTCCGTAGCTATACCCTGTTCAGACACTATGTGACCTAGGTAAACCACCTCGCGGCGGAAAAGGCAGCATTTGGCAGGTTTTAATTTCAGGTTAGCTTGTTGTAGTCTGTAAAACACCTGGTCAAGCCGCTGCAGCATTTCTGACACATTCCTCGCCAGCACGATGATGTCGTCCAGGTAGACCAGACAGGTCTCCCATTGCATGCCAGCTAAAACACGGTCCATCAGCCGCTGAAATGTCGCCGGGGCATTGCATAATCCAAACGGCATGACGTTCCACTCAAAGAGACCTGTCCTGGCGCAGAATGCAGCTGCTTTGCGTGCTCTCGGCGTCAGCTCCACCTGCCAGTAACCTGAAGTAAGGTCCAACGTGCTGAACCATCTGGCAGTAGACAGTGTATCCAGCGTGTCCTGGATACGGGGCAGAGGATACGCATCCGGTATGGTTCGCTCATTGAGAACCCTGTAATCGATGCAGAGCCGATAGGTCCCATCCTTCTTACGTACCATAACTATGGGTGAGGCCCAGCTGCTGTGGCTGCTTTGGGCGAGACCGTTCTGTAGGCTGTCATGTATCTGCTGGTTGGCGTATTGCTGCTTCTCTTTCGCCATCTTACGTGGAGGTTGTTTGATCGGGGCACCTGGACGAAGTACAATATCGTGCTGGACGAGGTTGGTTCGGCCCAGGTCAGTAGGCCCAGTAGAGAACACATGTCCATAAGTAGAAAACAAACGTTTAAGTTGGAGACATTCACCATCATTGAGGTCCCTAGAGCTCTGGGCATAGAGCTCTTCCAGGTGCAGAGGAACTACAGGGGAGCTGGCTGGTGAGTCTGCGGCCGGTGAGACATAGGAAGACTGCATGGCTTCAGCTGGCTGGAGGAGACCAGCCATGGATCCTTCTTTGATGGTCACAGCTTTGTTGCCAGGATTAAAGAGGCGAAGGGGGACCGTCTTGGACGTCTGGGGATGAACTAAAACTCTGGCGAGGAGTACTTTGTGTTTCTCCACAAAACCCTTGGTGGGGCTAAGTATCATGTCACTGCGGGCTGTCCCACTTAGATGCACGCTGCCCTTCACAACATACTCCTGTCCTGGTTCCACCACCACAGTTCTGGATATTTTCACTGCATGCGACTTCAGGTCAGATTCAGATTGGTAGTAGGGCACTTCTTCACCAAACAGAATGATGCGGTGTCTGCCAAAATCAAGACGGGCTTCAGCTTGTGTGAGGAAGGGATGCCCCAGCAGCACTTCTAACCCTGTTATATCTGCTACAATAAAATCTACATCCACCTGACGATTGTTGATGCTGACAGGTATCTGGGCCTCACCCAGCACTGGCACATCTACAGGTCCCACCCCCAGTAAAGTCTCAACAATTGATGAATGCAGCTGAGGTCTCATGTCAGGATGGATGGAATTAAAGTAGCGCAACGGCAGCACATTTCTCCGTGCCCCACTGTCCAACACAGCACACACCTCCACTTCATAGATTCGCATGAGGATACTCATTTCTTGGCTATGGCCTTTCAGGTGGAGCACGGTGGGTTCTTGGGTATCACCGGAGGAGCTACTGAATGTCAAAGCTTTGGTGGTCTTGTGGGGCGAGGGGCACTGCTTCTGGATGTGACCCCAACCTTGACAATTGTGGCAACGGACTCTCCCCTTCGCCAAATTTTTGCGGTTATTAAAGGCTGAGGGTGGGTGTGTGGCAAACTGATTCGGTGAAGGGTTGGTTACAGGTGTAGTTTTATTAACACTTTCATGTTGGTCATTGGCTCTGACTACAGCAGCTCTGGGCCGTCGTTCAACCATGCCGCGGGCTCCTGACTGCATGGTACTGGTGACATAAGCTGCAGCCCTTTTTGTGGTCTCATGAGCATGGGCTATTTCATATGCACGGGCGAGCGTGGCTGGTCGTTGCTCTAATAGTTTCTGAACTATTTCAGCATCACCCAAACCGTTTGTGAAAACTTCAACAGCAATAGAGTCCTGTTCAGCTTCTGCTCTGCCACCATAAGCCACAGCCACTTTCCCGTAAATATCGTCTCTGAAAACGTGCAGGTCCTCTCCATGTTTCCGTACACGCTGCCTCAGCTCTACTGCAACCGCAGCGGCATGATCAGAAGATGGGCCGTATGCAGTTTCCAGTTCGTCCACCAGGCGGCGGTAGTCCCATCTGTAAGAGCGAGGGTTTCTGTGGACAATGGCCCCCGCTGCGCCAACCAGGCAGAATTTCAGCTGCACTGTCATAGTCTTTTCGGACCAATAGTTCG
>JBBPBX010110380.1:0-10882 GCA_038048925.1 Garcialebias charrua | reverse complement strand
GCTGGTTTACTGGTTCAGCCTGAACACGTGCAGCTCCTGGAGAGGATTTGGCTCCGGCTTGACCGTCTTCCCGCTTCTCGCCATGGTCGCTCTCAATCTGTTCCTCATGTACAGCCTCAATCTCAAGGAGCCCCTCTTTGGCTCTGGGGACGCCCTCTACAATCAGGTCACCCCCTCTTCCTGGTCGGGCGAGACTTCTCAGCGCTCGAGTGGTGAACCAGACGTCCTACCCACAGACATCCTGGATGCTCAGTGAGAAGGAGAACCAGGCTTTCTTCTTTTCCAAAAATAGGCCATTCCTGTGGTCTGCTGCCGAGCGCAGCTACATCCGCTGCCACTCCAACCACCTTGACGGCTCGCTGCTCCTCTTATTATCCGTAAGGCACAAGCCCTGCCGGCCTGTGGCCGACTGTGCCTTTGAAACATGCTGTAATCATAAAACATTTGTCTCTTTAAGCTATTCCTGTACCTATATTTAACTGCTCAAAAGCTCTGCTAGAAATATGGCTGCATTTGTCTTAACCTTTCAAAAACAGAAACTGAAGTTGGTTTCTGTACTGTTGTGACAATCCAGGAAGTTTTGTACAGTGTGAAGACTGATTAAAAACCTTTACACACACATAATACTGTATATAGAAATTTATATATAAATATATATATATATTCTATATATATATATATACTGGTAGTCCTCGACTTACGACTGTCTCGAGTTACGACGTTTCGCGGTTAAGACGAATCTCCCATTAAAGAAATTTAAAAAATAAAAATATTTAGAAAATTTTATTTTGAAAAACCGAGTTACGCAGTTTCCGGTTTTGCTAGCTGCGGAGGCTAGAGCTGCCCTGTACTCTCTAAAAAAGCTAAGTCTGGTCCTCTGGACATTCAAAAAACAAAACTGTACATAGTACAACTTACTGTTACTGTGTGCACTGTGAACACGGTTTTACGTCGTAAACGAATACGTACTGAGGATTGACCGAACTGGACGGCGGTTTTACGACGTAAACGCAATAGAGAATACGGGATGGAGGAACAGCTTCACCAGCATACCAGTAGGTTATTAACTCTTTTTTCCCCTTCATTATGGCTCCCAAATGTATGTGTTTTGTGATAATTATGTAGGGTACTGTGTTAGGATAGACTAAGTGCTTGGTAAAATACAGTACTGTACGTATATGGTTCAGTATGTACGTATGTTCTGACTTACGTTGAAATTCGGTTTACGATGCAGCGTAGGAACGGATCTCCGTCGTAAATCGAGGACTACCTGTATATTATATATATATATATATATACTATATATGTATATATACATTCATTCAACCTTTATTTATACAGGCTAGCCTCGTTGAGTCACGGGGACTCATTTACAAGAGGGACCTGTCTCACTCACACCTAGGGTCAATTTAGAGTCACCAATCAGCCTAACAAGCATGTTTTTTGGTCTGTGGGAGGAAACCGGAGTACCCGGAGGAAACCCACGCATGCACGGGGAGAACATGCAAACTCCACCCAGAAAGGCCCCGGACCGGGATTTGAACCGGCAACCTTCTCGCTGAGAGGCAGCAGCTCTACCAGTTGTGCCACCGTGCTGCCCAAATATATATATATATATATATATATATATATATATATATATATATATATATATATATATATATATATACATATATATATATATATATATATATATATATATGTACTGTACATACATATACATTTCTGTCCAGTTTTCAGTTCTGTCTTCGTCTATTTCTCCTGAGCAGCTTCTCCTGGTGAGACAACAGTGTGTGCGTTGTTACGTTTTTAAAACCTTTTCTGCAGTGGTGTAGTCTACGTGATACTCGGGTATATGGAGTATACCCACTAGAAACACTTCTGACAGTTAAACAGCCAGCTGTTGTACAAAGTTTGTTGTTCATTTATTCAAATACAGGGAACCCCCGACCTACGAACGAGTTCCGGACCTAAGGACCGTTCGCAGCTCGATTCTGCCGTATCTAGGGGGTGAAAATAGCGTCCCGTTCGTAGGTCCTTGTTTTCGTTCGTAGGTCGCGGAAATACCGCTAACGGAGCGCCGCACACATATTTATCGGCATGAGACTGAACAAGCAGACATACTGGGCCATAAACATGCACAGAACTTTATTTACAAACACTTATCTAACACATTAAACCACACATTCATCCATAAACACACACAGTAACTGTACATCAGTAACTTAACATCAGAACTGCAGCAAATCAGGTAGATTGTGACCTACAAAATGATGTCAACCATGAACCCTTCTCAAAGAGCATCTTTTAACATCATAACAGCAGCAAAATCAGCAGGAACTCACATCAGCAAATGACGTCAACAATGAAACAACCCTTCTCAAAGTGCATCTTTTAACATCAGAACAGTAGCCTCCCCCCTCTCGCTGGCGGTACTTTTCCACTGTCATGCGCAGTGTCATGCCCATGCCCAACAAACAACAGCCAAGGAAATCCCCTCCCCCACCTGTCCGCTTGCCGTACTGACGCAGTTACGCCGTAGCTCGATTATATACTTGTAATAGGGCTCGTTCCTAGGTCGTGCATCAGTATGCCGTAGCTCGATTATATATTTTAACTTGGTTCGTTCGTAGGTCACGAACTTTTTTCCGTACATCGATGGCTTTCTTTAAAATGGCTGGTTTGTAGGTCCAGGGTCGCCGTAGGTCGATGGAGTCGTAGGTCGGGGGTTGGGTGTATAAGCATCAGAGAAATTTGGAACTGTTCAATATGCTTAAAATCAAAATAAATTGACGGTTACACTTTACTAACCAGTGTACTTTGATTTCTAAGCACGGTATGCCCACTACAAAAATGTAGACTACACCACTGCTTTTCTCGTATAATCACCTAACTGGTCAAGACCAGTAGTCCTTATGGGGCAGTGGCAGATAGACTTTTATGCAAGTGGTCACGAACAAGGAAACTGTTTTCTTTCTCAAATCTCTTGCCTAAGGAACGTACCCCATTTACAATTATAACCCATATGCATTTCTCTATTTTTCTCTCGCTCACACAAACACTAACGGTATTGTATAAATTCAGTGGTTTAGAAAAGTTTTTGTTTTCTTTATCTCACTGATTGATCCTGTCCATGTTAGACATCTGTTTGACAGACATTTCCTCATTTACTCCAATTTCATATATTTTAATGCCACATGCAGTAACTTGTCAATCAACTGGGGTTGATCCTGGGGTGGTCAGTCAGGTTTACAGTGGTGGCAAGTGCCACCCTAGACACCCCTCTGGCTTCACCCCTGCTGATACAAGCTTTTGATGTAGCTTCTGTGGAGGAGAATAAAGACATGTTGATAAATTAGTAGAAACTTTTATGCAGCTGCTGTTTGTTTATACAAGGTACATTGTTTGGATAAAAATGTATTTTTTTAAGTAAGAAAAATATTGCTGTTTGTTCTCTTTTAGGTTTATGTGTATGTACATGTTACTTTGTTAGAGAAATGTCTCATCCATCCGTCCATCCATTATCTTCCGCTAATTCTGAAGTCAGGTCGTGAGGGCAGCAGCTTGAACAAGGAGGCCCATACGTTTCTTTCCACAGCCTCCTCTACCAGCTCTTCTGGGAGAACCCCAAGCCGTTCCCAGGCCAACCCTCTCCAGTGTGTCCTGGATCTTCCCTGGAGTCTCCTCCCAGTCGAACATGCCCTAAGCACCTCCCTAGATCAGGGGTCTGCAGCCTTTATGATAATTTCTCATTATCATCTGGTGTGGGCCACTTTAAGTTTGTTAGAGGGGGCTTTTCTGGTCCGTAGGTGTGAAACTAGAAAGTTCCTGGAGAAACTTTGATAGAGACTGCCACGTGGTGGCCATTTTTTAATTTTGATTTGACAGTACATGTACAGTATTATGTGTTTGGTTTCGCTCTCAGCTACCACCATATGAAATGCCAATACAGTACAAGTAGCACACATTAAGGTGCCAAGCTGTCCATTTTGATCTGTTAATTTGGTCTTTGAGCTGTTCAGTTTGCCACAGTGTCTTAAATAAACCCTGACTTTTGCTGTCAGTCGGAATCAAAGTGTCAAATTGGTTTATTTAATGATTTCAGTGTTTATGTAGTAAAAAGCCACAACAGTCTGGTGCCCAACGTGGGGCTCAAACTCACAAGCTCAGACTGAGCTAGCCGGCCACATACTGTCACAGTCTTTGACCAAACTCTGTCCACCAATATGACAACACTCGCCCCCATAGAGTGGGGTTTATCAGAATCTACATCCAGAATTTTGAAGTGGAGAGAATTAAGTCCTGACCAAAACACAATTGAACAAGTGTGGCTTCAACAGTTTGTTCCAGAGTGACCAACACAACCACATTGACTAATTTGTAACAAATGCTGATTGAAGGATGGGATGCCATCCCACAGCAGTGACCAAGCTGGTGAACAGCATGAAGTGGTGCTAGCCTGTTGAGGCTGTGTATGGTTCTTCCACATGCTACTAAGGTCCCTGTTAAATTACCAATATATCTTGGTTCGCAAGACTTACAGTCATCCAATCCAATTTACACCAAACAAGAGTATGAATAGAATATGCACACAATTCACTCACCTCTTCTGCTGCTATCCCAGTGGAATTGAGAAGGTCCAAGGATTATTACTTCCACCTCCCGACGACATCAGTGACTGAGGTCAACAGCACCCCACCTTCACCGAACACAGTACACTGTGTTCAGTGAAGGTGGGGTGCTGTTGACCTAAATAAATAGCTGCTTTTCCCTCCTCAGCTACCTGATGATTTGTCAGAATCTACTAGGAGCCGACCGAGAGTCTTTATCCAAGGCCTTGCACTGAAACTCTTCCCACATTCAAGTGTTTGCCTCTACAACAGCCAAGGCTACGGACCGCTTGGCCCTCCAGTACTCCTCAGCTGCCTCCGGAGTCCTACCAGCCAACAAGGACCGATAGGACTCCTTCTTCAGCTTGACAGCCTTCCTGACCCGGGGTGTCACTACTGAGTTCAAGTATGGCCACCACGAGAAGCACTGTTCAAATGTTGTTCATTTACACCTTAGGGCGTACAAGGCAGCCACCTAAACAATTGAGTCATGGAACATGCCCACTCTGACTCAATGTCCCCCACCTCAGCTGGGATGCGGTTAAAGCTCTCCCAGAGGTGTGAGTTGAAGATCTTTCTGATGGGTTATTCTGCCAGTCATTCCCAGCAAACCCTCACTACACATTTGGTTCTAGCAGGACTGTACGGCATCTTCCGCTGCCATCTGATCCAACTCACTACCAGGTGGTGATCAGTTGACAGTTCAGCTACTCTCTTCACCCAAGTGTCCAAAACAAACATCAGCAAATCAGATGACATGTCTACAAAGTCAATCATTGATCTATGACTTAGGGTGTCCTGGTGCGAAGTGCGCTTAAGGACCCCCTTATGTTTGAACATGGTGTTTGTGATGGGCAAACTATATGCACATAAGTCCAACACAACACCACTAGGGTGCAGATCAAAGAGGCCATTTCTCCCAATCACGCCCCTCCAGGTCACACTGTTGTTACCCATGTGAGCATCGAAGTCCCCCACCAGAATAAGTCCCCAGCTGGTGCACCTTCATCCCCACCACGAATTCTAAGAAGGCTGGATATTCTGAACTGCCATTCGGCACATAGGCACAAAGTCATAGCCCATCCCCCATCATTAAAGATTCAGCATCACAGCACCTGTGATCCAAAAACCACGAACCCCGTAAGGATAGTGGACCAATGAATGGACGTTGAACACAGATCTCTTGGACATCTGTGTGTTCCAGAAGCAGCTTCCTATTGAACTTCTCCCCTGCAACATGCAGCCACTTTATGTCAAAATTGGATGGTAATTGTTTGATCAGTTTTTTCACGCGTTTAACGAACAAATTCAACAATTATCTGTCCTCAGAAGCTACAGCTAGTTTGAATGTGCCTCTAAGAAGAATGTGATCGTAGACCGTTGCTGTGAGGTCCCTCACAGATTTCCGGACTTCGTACTTGTCTAAAATCTTGTGCAGAATCTTCACAGGTTCCTTGTTTGGTGCGCTCATGGACGGGATCTCAAGTTGTGCAGAAGAGAATGTCTGGTTGGTAAACTGCAGGGTCCTGTCTCTGCTGCAGATTATACTGCTCTGTTTGCGTCTTTGAGCCAAGACCCTCAGTGTGCACTGGGGCGCGTGCACTTCACAATACAAGTGCAGTGCCAGACAAAGACTCCCAGCGGGAGTGTTTGCATCAAGGTGGAGGAGTTCAAGCATCTAAGCCTCTTGTTCATGAGCGGGAGATGGATCAATGGATCGGGGCCTTGTCTTCAGTAATGTGGCCGTTGCTTCGGTCAGACGTGGTAAAGAAAGAGTTGAGTTGAAAGGCAAAGCTCTGAAATTTCATTTAGCTTGTCCATTAAAGGTTCAGTATGTAATTTCCGGAACACGCTGGAACAGAAAAATTTTGAACAGAGACACGTTTCTGGTCCCTCCCCCTCAGAGCCATATATGGCTCTGCTACCCTTTTTCTGCTGAAATTCAAATTCAAGCTCTGTTTTTATTGGCTGGTTACAAACTCTGTTTTTATTGGCTGGTTAACGGCGGGTCACTGTGGCTTTTTAGAAATGCTTTTAGAGAAGCAAGGGGACAATAGTTTTTTTCAGAGATTACTGTCTAAAATCAGTATGTCAGGAGGTAGTGACAGAGTGAAGAAATATGTTAAAAATATATTGTTAGAAAAGTTACATACAGCTCCTTTAAACTGAAAACATGCAATTTTCAGTTCACAACAAGCTGACATTTAATTATTTACATCGGGGTTAAATATGGAGTTGGCGATGTGCTAAAAACACGAAATCTTTTGACCGTCAAATAAATGAAAAATGCTTGACAGGAAAAAAGTAACAGAGTAACGGTAAACTAAACTGGTAAAACTAGTATTACTTTTGACCAAAGCCTATTCTTGTTATTCAGGTTGGGGCTAAAGTGTGAAATGAGTTTAGTTTAGGATTAGTCATGTGATGGTAATGGTTATTTTTAGTGTAAGGCTACATGATTGAATGGAAGTCATTACAATAATTAGCAAAGAAATACAGAAATGTGTATTTAGTGGTACGACTGTCCTTTCAGAACATGCTCCTCCACTTCTTCTGATCAATTTGTGGGACTCTTGGCACCGAAAAGAAGTCCAAACAGACAAAAGAACTTATAGTTTAGTTTGAACCCTGAGTTGATGACAGATTGATGAGCAGTCTAAGTTACGATAATTACAGGAAGTTCACTGACTGAAGAACCTCATCAAGTTTTTAAAAATTCCCAGCCTAAATTCTGGGATTAGGTTTCTTTTTCCTTTTTAATTACAGTGTATTTTTAGTTATTGTACTTGGCGAGAGTGCAGTTTTGCTTTTAACTTGGCGTCCTGTCCTGCAGAGCAGTATTACACAATGAAAACAAGCTGCTAATTATTACCGTGGCAATTTTTTTTGTGTCACCTTTAAAAACAATTAAAACAATAAACAGCTGAACAGAAGTTGTTAATAATTTTTGTAAATTCCTTTTTGTTCCTGGAAAAGTTCCTACCACAACCTGTTTGTGGTGATATATTCACAACAACTAAAAATATACATATGTATTCTTGTTTTTTTTTTTCTTTCTGAAACTTCAGCATGAAGTCAATTTTAAACTTTTCCTACAAGAGTTCCTTTGAGCCACGACCTAAAAGTAAAGTGAAACTGAATTTATTTTTGAAGCAAATAAGCCAAGTCTAACTTAAATTGTAAAGCACATTTCATGCACAGCTACCCACTGTGCTTTAACATGAATAACAATAAGATTAATTCATTCATTCAACCTTTATTTATACAGGTTACCGGTAATCCCATTGAGCCTCGAGGACTCATTTACAAGAGAGACCTGTTTTTTTTTAATTAAATTGATTCATTTTACAGTAAAATACAAAACAATCACACATACCACACGGGGGGAAAAAAATGAAAGGGAACAGAAGGAAGAAAAAATCTTATTCGGTATATTTGCCCCTTTTTAAGGCAATCAATTCAAACAATAATCATCTATAAGTAACAAAACAAAAATGAATAACTCATCCTGATTTCTTATTTAAATACAGTTCACATTAAACTATTTCATTTTTTTAAACAAATTTTTTGATCATTTTCTTTGACTTTGCTTTCTTTACACCATATTCCAAACCATTCCACACTCCTACTCCCTGGATTGAAATAGACCGTCCCTTCAAACTGGTTCTGTACTGTGGTTTCACAAAAATCTCATTTCCCTTCAGATTATAACAACTTTGTCTTTTAACAAAATGCATTTGAATATTTAAAGGTAATGTGTTGTTCTGAGCTCTATACATAACTTAACAAAATATTGTAATCTACCAAATCATAGAATTTCAATAATTTCAGTTTAGAAAATAATATACTTGATGGATGACAATAATGTTTTCTTGTGATAAGTCTTACAGCTCTTTTCTGTAAAATAAAAGAATGATGACAACAGCGACAATAGACTTATATATGCAGTGAAATGTTGAATACATTATTGATTAAATGAATTGATAGTCTGCTACACTGCACCATACTTGAAGTACTTTGGCGTTGACCATGAAAGATGATCATAAATTATTTTCATTATATTAAAAGAAAAGCAACTTCACATTTGTCAACATGATCCTGTGCATTGTTTCTGCTCACAAGCTGATGAGCTAAACAACAAAAACAATTAACCAGGCAGCCATTTAAAATATTTATTTCACTCCTTGTGATTATGTTTACTTTGATAATACAGCTTGTATTTTTAATAACATAATGGATATTAATAAAAGCAAAAGTTGATTGCAGCATCAAATTATTTTGTGCTAAATATTGTAGAAAAAGCACTAAAGCAAGAAATCTGTTGTTGCTCTTTTGTTAAAGTTTGTCCAAGTCTTGATCTAGAACACAACAGCGAGGACAATAAACAGTATTTCATCTCAACCCAGTGTTTGACTTTTGACTACCGTACATGTTCTGCTGTGTGCGAACATTTAACAGCTGAACTTGAAGTTTCTGGTTAGTTAATAGAAAAACTTAACATTCACTTTGTCACACTCAGGAGACACGACAAGTGCTTCGTGTTTTAAATGTGAAAATGCTGTAAACATGTTTGTTATGACCACATTTATGAGAACAGCAAAACCAGTAGAGCCAGTTCACTGGTCACCTCTGTTGGACACAAACTTGTCTCCCTTCCTTTTAGTAAAAGAACAGAATGACTTAAAGGTTATTTTGCAAAAATACTCATGTACATTCGGTGTAGTGTATGCTGTTTGAAATATCTGACTGAATATCAAGGTCAAGGTTCTTTATTGTCATTCGCATCGCATGTGGTACATGTGATGGAACAAAACTGTGGGTCCCAGTCAGGGCCGGCCCAAGGCATAAGCAAACTAAGCGGCTGCTTAGGGCCCCGGGGCCACCAGGGGGCCCCTTAAGTGGAATTTATTTTTTTTAGTAATGATTTCTATATTATTCTAAAATTTTAAGCAGTGGCGGTCCGTTCTATGTGCGAACAGTGCGACCGCACAGGGCGCCATCCAGCAGGGGGCGCCATAAGAGAGACCCCGCTCCTCGTTTTTTTATTTATTTAAATCTTTTACAACTTTTGTTTTTAACAACATAACACAGAACACTACCGCGCTGCTCCTGGGCCGCCCCACCCTTAATTTATTCACATGTCCTCAGTTTAATCACCGCAGCAGCTGCTGGGTGCATTTCCTCAACCCAGGTCGTCCGCCCCCCCTCCACTTTCACTTTCGTTTTTACGGAGGTGACACTACGTGCAGTCAGTGGAAAGATGGAAGAGAGGAAGAGTGAAGAGAAAGATTAAAAAGAGAGAGGCTCTGGAGACAGACAGCTAAATGTGCAAACATTGACACATTTTTCACTCAAACAGCTGCAGTTTGTTAATGAGAGATCAAACAGGTAAGACATGCTGTTGAATTTTGCTGCAAAAAACATTCAAGTTAATTATCAAGTCAATGAATTTTGTGGTGTGTGGCATTGTGACATAACATACTGTTAAATAATTTAAATAATATTATATGAGTCTGGATGAAACTGGCCTGAATTGATCATAAGTCTTTGTAAAAAGGGGAGATTTGTGCAGTTATGACAATTTTTTAAACGTGATTTAGTGTCAGGAGTGATGAGGGGATTGTTCCTGTCAGTATGAAGGAACAGGTGAGCTGTTCTAACTGTGTGTGAACAAACAAGCATTAGTTCCAATATAAACACTTTCTAAACGACAGTAGTGACATTGTTATCATTAAAAGTAAGATAATAAATACATAAAGCAATGAAAGGGAATAGTATGAAAGTAATATGAAATAAGCCTGCATATTTTACCATTGAAAATATATTAATTGGTTAAGTCAAAATGTGTTTTCCATATCAAATGTGCTAAATCTTTACAGATAATTGTTCTGATGCAGGCTCAGTAAATGTAGTCCTCTGGACAGATTCTTCTTTGTATCAAAAAGACTTCTTCAGTCTGAGGAGCTGTGACAAACTCAGTCATCGTTCCTCCTTGATGGAGAGGAACGATGGTTTGAGAGAGGAGTAAAGGAGGCCATCTTTGTGAAAAGAAACCGTCCATCATTAAACAGAGGTGGAGGCCTCCATGTTCAACTGTCCACCTCTCACAATGCTGTTATTGCTAGTATTTTACTGTTCATATAAAATATTTGATAATGTTCTTATAGAAACAATTCTTGAGTAATGTTCATAATGTGTTAATGCTACATGTTTGTCTCAGGCTACTTCTTGTTCTGCCATTAACTCTAAATACTTATTGAATAGTTTATATA